>JANHFN010010335.1:38972-54579 GCA_032468175.1 Toxicocalamus goodenoughensis
AATGAGACTTCATCGAAACGTCGCCTAGACACTTCCAATTTTACGCGGGAGAAAACCCAAATAACCAAAGATCCACATACAAATACCCGTGAAAACCTCAGAAAACAAATATGTATGTATATATGTGTAATAGTAAATGAAATAATTATTCTATTTGAGTTCAGCACAGCCATTAATATTGATAGCAATCTTTTACATTTCTATTTAAAATATTTCCATCTTTAAACAAATGTTTCATTACCTAATAATATCAGTTGTCATTCACTTTAATCCCCTATATTTCATATTTTACTCATTACCGTCTTTAAACAAAAAACAAAACATTAACATTAGTCCATAAAATTATTATTCCTATTCAAATTCATCCTGTTAACTGATATTAATTTCATTAAAAATATTTCATGTTTCTTTTCAATTATATACTTTTTTAAATCATTGAGAGCCTTATTCTCTTATCCTGTTTCATTTAATTACTATCAAATATTCCATTACATATCAATGCCAATTTTATCTGTCATTTTAATAATCTATCATATTTTCTAACTCTTTTCTATTTCTAGTATAACAATACTATCTCGTGTACCCTTGCAGAATCCTAAGTTAAATTTTTAACCATTGTCTCTGTGTCTTTTAAATAGGCTTATACCTTTAATTCTTCTATGCTTTTCCTTTTTCTATATCTTGTTTCTGTCCTTTCCATCTTCTCCCTCTTTTCCTCCCTCCCCTTTTTGTTCCCTTTTCTATCTGATCCTCCCTTCTGCTTCTCCCTAATGTTATAGTTACTTTTCAAATTATACTTTTTTTTGGGTTGTTGCTTCAAGTCTTAAGTTTTTAGCTCCCTTTCCCCCCCTTTCCGTTTTTTACCACATTTAAAATTGCTCGGTCATTGAAGATGGTTTCTTCTTTGTCCCACCCTTCTTGTTCTGCAAACATTTCTTGTTGTTTTTCATAGTCCAAAATCTAAAAATTGAAATGTGAAGCCAAAAGATCCTCTTCCCTCTTCTGCTTCTTCTTTTTGTACTTTAAGTCTCATTTTTAGCTCTTCAAAGAGTGATGCCATTTTAAAGATTTTTAAACAACCCCCAATTGATTTTATTTCGTTTCATTAGGATCCACTATCCAAAATTCCAGGAATCACCCAATAATCCAAAGCTGTTTCTTGCTTCTTTTTTCACTTTCTCTTTCCCAGGGACTTTGCTATCTTGTAACAAAGTTTCAGGTACAATGTGTCCTTTACAAATCTTGTTGTGATTCTACTATCAATTCTTTTTACTTCCAGGTGGTCTCCTCCATTTTTCCAGACTCCGCCCTCTTTTTTTCCCCCTCTGCTTTCTTTCTTTTTGAAATTTTTAAATTATCCAAGAGTCTTTATCCCTTTGACACTTTATTTTCAGCTAAAAATAGTATGTTAATGTCAAAGTGGATTAATATCAATTTCTTGTTTAGATCTCTTCTTCTTAATGTTCAAAGTCAATCAGAGCTGTCAGTGTGAGAGAAAAAAAAACCAGTTCTTTTTCCTTTCCCTTTCTCTTTCACCGCTTTAAAAATCTTTTTTAGGAATAGTATTAGTCTTTGTAATTCAAGCTCCAGGTACCTTAAATAGATGTTTCCTCTATTCAACCCAGTCAGTCAAAGTTTCTCCTTTAAACTTCCTCCTGCACAATCTTGTCCCTGTCGGGTTCTTTTTTAAAGTGGCCATTTCTGACCACCGCTACAGCCGCCTTTGGGAAAGGGAGTAATGGCCAGCCGAGGAGGAGAGATGCAGCTCTCCTCAACCCTGCTGGTGGTCTCCCTCTTCTTCACCACCTCTATAGGATGGCTTCAGCCCCAAATCCAAGTGGCTCGGGGTGCTCCAGCAGTGAGCATGGATCGAAACCATGCATGATCGCGGATTTTGGTCCATCGCCAAAAAAGCCCAAACCAGAAGTCTCCTTTTTCTGAATTCCTAAATGGCTTTATTTTCAATATCAAAGGTGATAAATCAGGACTTAAGGTGAGTTTAACATGTTGAATATCTCTGCAGTCTTGGGAGGGCAAGAGCAAACATGATTGTTCTCAAAGGCCCTGTTACTAGGGAAGACCCTTCCCCACCTCCATTTGAATGTAAGCCATGATGCAAACTCACATATATATTTTTCTGCTGGGTTCATATGAAGTTGTCTTTATCTTTATCTCATGCCATCCCCTTAGTAAATAATACATTCATAAGCAACACTTAGCTGTACCAATGCTAAAATATATTGCCCCCCTTAAACTAACAAAATTCAACAACCACAAGGTATGCAAAATGTATTGTTATTCACCACCCAGTATGAAAAAGGCACTTATGGGCCATTCTAGGATAATAATCCCTCTAATCCCCTTATCTCCTGCCATTCCTAAAGGGTGTCTTCCTAAAGAGTTAGACTCCAGTGCTGGTGATCCTTCTAATTTGCATAGATGTGGTAAAGGTGTGTTTCTTTGCATGGAGGTTAACAGAAAGCAGAATCACAGAGCTGGAAGGGGTATTGGAGGTCTTCTAGTCCAACCCCCTATTCAAGCAGGAAACCCTCCATCATTTCAGACAAACGGTTGCCCAATTTCTTCTTAAAAACCTCCAGTGTTGGAGCACCCTCAACTTCTGGAGGCAAGTTGTTCCACTGATTAATTGTTCTCTCAAGAAATTTATCCATAGTTCTAGGTTGGTTCTCTTCTTGATTGTTTTCCATCCATTGCTTTTTTCCTGCCTTCAGGTGCTTTGGAAAATAGATTGACCCCTCTTCCTCTTTGTGGCAGCCCCTTAGATATGGGAACACTGCTATCACATCATTCCTAAATCCTTCTTTTTCATGCAACCATTCTTTGTATGTTTAACCTCCAGTTCCTTAATCATCTTTACTGCTCTCCTCTGCATCTTTCTAAGGTCTCAATATCTTTTTTTATATTGTGGTGACCAAAACTGAATGCAAAATTCCAAGTGGGGTGTGACTGAGGCATTAAAAATGGTATTAACACTTTGCGTGATCTTGATTCTATCCCTCTGTTAATGCAGCCTTGGACTGTGTTGGCTTTTTGGGGAATTGCAGCACATTGCTGGCTCATATTTAAGTGGTTGTTCACTAGGACTCTAAGATCCCTCTCACAGTTACTACTATTGAGCCAGGTACTACAGCTTATTCTGTACCTGAGCATTTGGTTTTTCTTGCCTAAATATAGAACTTTACTTTTCTCACCATTGAATTTCATTTTGTTAGATAGTGCCCAATCTTCAAGTCTGTCAAAATCCTTCTGAATCTTGAACCTATCTTCTGGAGTGTTGGCTATTCCTACCCTTGTCTAAGTCATTGATGAAGATATTGAAGAGTACAGGGTCTAAGACAGAGCCTTGGGTTACCCCACTTCCCACCATATAGATGCAGTTCCATTAAGGACTACGTGTTGAGTGCAATTGGTCAGCCAGTTACAAATTAATTGTTCTTTTACATTATTTAGCAACCACATTTCATTTGCATGCAAATGACCCTGCTTCTGTCTACCTGTGCAATACAATGTGATCTGCAGCTGTTATTATCTGACCTCTGAATGGTGAAAAGAGTTGATGACCAAGTATATTCAAACAAGGCTCAATTGCACAACAGCATTAGAATAATCAGCCAATAGAACTCTTAAGAACTTTAACCCAGTAATTCTTAACAGATCCATGGGGACATTAAAGGAGCCTCCCCAAATTACCTTTGGCAATTGGATGTCCCTTGGGAAACAGTGTTGTTACTTGCAAATCCTTTCCACTCTGAGGCACCCACCCTTCAGTTAGCTTTGCTGGTGCTTCTGATATGAATAGGGACAGAACAGATCCATGTTGAAGATGAAGGGATGGATCCAGCTACTGCCTTGCTTATCACACCCTGCATATGCATCATCATCTTAATTACAAACAAAACCATTGGGCACTGATGCACAAGGGAGCCTGATTGAGAGTGATAATGAGGTCAGAAAATGTAATGCTTGTATATATTTTTCCCTGACATAAAAGAAGGTTGACTGTGCCTTAATTTCTGGAAAGGCACAGAGAAACAGAAGAGAAGGATTTCCTTCTGATATTATCTTGCTCAATGTAAGTGTTTTAAATAAGCCAACAGGTGAGGTCTAAAAATATTTTGGGATTGGGATTGGGAAAAGTCACTGACAGACTCAAAGGGAAAGGCAGAGGCTATTATTTTGGAGCAGCTCAGTCCACAGTGTTAATCCACTGTGTTAGTCCACAGCAAAAGTTGTGCTTCCTATTTATTTAAGTCACAAACTTGGGCAATTCAGAAGTTAACCCCAGCAAATTCTAGGTCTCGTTTGAATCCTTAATTAGTTATAGTAGGAAATGACCACTGTTATTGGTTTTTCTATCTAGCAACCAATTTCCATTTTGTTATTTTCCACTGAAACAGGTGGAGTTTCTTCATCTCATCCCAGATCCTTCTTTTTTTATTTTTTTCAGAGTATCTAATTTGGTCCTTTCACATGACTTGTGTATGTCAGTTTGAAAAGATTTCTAAAGGAAACTCTCGTTTTTTCCCCTTTCCCAGAGGATATGTTGTCAATACGGACTGGAAGAAAGGAGTTCATACATTTCCATATTTTATTTTTGCTGCATCGTGTTCTGAAGTTGAGATTGACTGCCTCACTGGTGATCATAAGGTAAGTCCATCATAATCTCCACCTTTCTGCTCAACCATGGGATAGCCTATGGGGTGATTAAGCAGCCCTCCTGCCTTTTAGGTTTGAGTGATCAGAAAATTTTGTGCTGGAGCAATGCTCAACCACCAAACATTATTAAGGATAAACATGGAGAGATCATAACATACATCAGCAAGTATTTCAAAGATATCAACAATTGGCCACTCAAGTTGGAAAACTTTTGCAATTACTGGCTCAATTAAATCAAAACCTATTTCAATTGGTGCTGGGTCATCTCCTACAGATATGGGGAGGAAGCAGTTGTCTGAAATATCCATGTTGTGTCTTGTCAAGGAAGGCTGCCCCAGATTGGGGAAAGTTTTTATAGGGTATGTAGTCAACACTATAAAACAATCTTTGTGGAATTAGACAAGGCCACCAGAGCATCCATGAGCCAGGAAAGGAAGGGTTTGTGAAAGTATATGTGGAAAGCTCCAAGTTCGGTCTTTGGCACAGACAATGTTAGGCGAAATGGGAAATGTGCAAAGGCATCTTTTTCAGGTAGGTGGTTTCTTAGCAGGAGACAGGAAATGTTTTGGTGGCTGGGGGCCTGTGTATAAGATGGATTAGGGAATGAAGATCCTCACTGGGTGGAACATTAATGCAACTGGGGAATAGGGTGATGTCCATAGACAAGACTAGTTTTCAGAGGGGAAGAGGAGGGGGTTGGTTTTTTTAAGTATGTTACCTTTAGCATAGATCTTATGCCACAGCTTTCCATATGTCGCATCACAAAATAATGGAAGATTGCCACTGTGAGAAAGAGCATCAGAGCCTGCAAAAAGGGATTCTACAGCTGCCCTAAAACAACCAGGTGCCCATCTGCACACCATACAACGGCCTCTCCTCACCTGATGCTGTTTGGAATTTATTTATATAAATCCCAACCACATCATAGAGCATACACCTTCTACTAAATCTGGGCAAAGCAGTGACAGCCAAGTAGAGACAGTGGGAGAGATGCAGCCCCACGACTAGCCTGCCCTCATGTCATATAGGACTTTGTAAGTGATAATTAGCACCTTTCACCACACCAGAAAGCCTACTGGAATCCAGTGCAGCTTGTGGAGCAGAAGTGTTATATGAGAAATTAACAAAAAATGCCAAAGACTGCCCACGCAGCTGCTCCCTGGAACAGCTCAGCTTCCAAGTCCTGTTCGAGTGCAGCCTCAGGTACAGCAAGTGATAATAATCCAAATAGAAAGTAATTAAGGTATGAGTCACCGTGAGCAAGAGCTTCCAGTCCAGAACTGGGTGCAATTGATGAACGAAACTGTGCAAAGCCCCCCCGCAGCCACCACCCCTGCCACAGTTACAACTACTACCTGCTCCTACTGTAAGTCCAGTATGAATCCAAAATTACACATTGACTGGGGAAGTGTACTTTTGACAGAGTTAAAGATGCAAAATATCAGGAACTGACAATGCGGGGGCAGCTTAAAACTGAACCCCGACCCAGACCTTTACAGTCTCTAGGCATCAGGAAATGATCTTGACATTACTTGGCTGGTTCAGGATGGGGTTGGGATAGGGTATTATTAGCATACTGATGATATGGCACCCTGTGCCAGCGGATGATAGCAGCTTCATGTAGATGTTAAATAGGGGAAGGGATAATGCAGAGCCCTGAGGCACCTCACAAAGCAGAGCTTCGGACTTGACTTTTTCCACCCTGCTAACACCAACTGGAAGCGGCCCTAAAGAAAGGAGTAAAATCACCCTACTTCTATTCTAATACCCTAAACCAGCATAGTAGGACACCATGATCAGTGACCAAAAATCAACAGAGAGGTCAAGGATGAGCAGGATGGATACAGTTTTCACATACTGAGCCTCCAAGAGATCATCAACAAGCACTATAATCAGGCCTGAATCCTGACTGAAAAGAGTTCAAATAATCTACATCTTCCAGAGATCTTTGGAGTTTAAGCCAACCAATTATCAATCTTCCTAAAAAGGAAAGATTGAACATTGAATAAAAGTTGTCCAGATTCATTGCATTCAGCAATGATCTCTTAAGGAGAAGGTATAGACAACCATCTCCTTCAAGGCAGATGGAACCATCCTTTCCAACAGAGAAGTATTTACCATTGCATGGACCCCATTGCCTGTCACTTCCTAGGAAACCTTAATCAACCAGGAGGAACCGGAATCCAGAACATAATTCACTGCTCGAAAGACATTGTCTGCCTCATCTATCTCATTAAGACTAACTAGTTCAAACTCTTCACAGATCACTAATTGCCTCAGGCAATTCCATGGAATCTGAAGAGCCGAATTCCGACTCTAAGACAAACTGAGCAACTTTGTCTGACATTTCACTAAAATAGTCTTCACAGCAGCCCTACAAGAATTCCCAGGGCTCCTTCTTACTTAGAAGGGATGAGGTTATTGACAGATACAATAGGGATGGAGAAATAATTATTAAATGGCTTTTATTGCCAATCCTTACAAAAGGCTTTACCCATGTTTGGTCAAATTCACTGTTTGTTTTCCTTCAGGGACACTGTACAGTTTTCTTAGTTTATTTCATCACCAACACTCTTCTGAAAGCCTAGGGGTCTCCAGGATCCATGTGCCTAGAGAAACTACTTAGGCGCAATCTGATCCAAGGCCAAAGCTGCCTTCATTTCAAGCAGCAACTAGAGACTCAGTTGAACCCTGCACCAGAACCACAGGAACACTCCAAATTCCTTTTGGAACTCATTAGAATCTATCAGGTGCTTGAGGCAGACTGTTCAAATTGGCTCTGCTTCCCTGTGACGTCAGAATAATCAAGAATCAGCAAGGAAAATCCATCCATGACAAGGAATTGATAGTAACATTCCCCAACTCTAGATAACATTGCCACTGCCCTGAGATATAAGCCAGGCCTGATGTGTGGACTGACTTTTAAGTCGAGTCACAAATTACTTGGGTCAGGTCCAGAGTTGTCATGAACTCCCCAGTGGTTTCTGTAGCTGTGTCCAAGAATAGCGTTGGTCCTATGGTCTCAGTTAGTGATGTGTTTTTGTTTTGGACAGGACAGATCCTATTAGAGCTATCAAATGGAGAAAAATATTGTGCTTAGAATCCTCCTTCCCCTAGCCTATTCCTCAAGTAGCAGACATATAGCCATACTTAGAGACTCCAGGAGAACAAGTTCAAAGGTGCATTACCTTCCAGCCAAAGCCCCCAAATATTATCATGCCTGCTGGAAAAAACTTCCAAAAGTTTTATGGTAATAATATATTTGTCCATATAATATCATAGGCTTGAATTCCCACAATTTTCAGTTTTTTCCTGAACTGCTATAAAATGTCTTGATGATATTTTTTCTGTACAACAGAATCTCCGAACTGACATTGTCATAGATGGTAGTTTCAGCATCAATCCAGGCATTGATATAGGACAGGTACGTATTTTAAATTCCCCCTTATTGTAACTACAAGCCAACAATCTTTCCTGAAAGATCAAAGAAATGAATCCCAGTTGCATGTTATTGTTCAGATCCTTCCTTCCTTCTCACCCTCCTTCCTTTCTTCCCTTCTTTCCACTTCTAGCAGGCAGGTAAGTGGCTGCTGTTAGATGGGAGAAGGGGCAAGGGATTGTGAGACTGGCTGGGAAACTGTTACAAAATATTGAAAATAAAGATCATGTGACTGCAGCAGCAGCAGCCCTGCAGTGCAGCAACTGCAGGTAGACTTTCCTGAATTTCATTTCCTCAGGAGTCATGAATTCTGGATTTTGGGACACGTTCTGTTATTTAGTCCATTTGGTCCATTTTTTGCCCTATGATATACTATTTTGCCTAATTAAATGTCATGCCAATGAGAATTTTAGTAGTAAATAGATAGAAGATGTGAAAAGATAAATTAAATGATACCATATCATTTCATTTTCTTATCAATCCTGGGATAGGCTGGAATGATTAAACAAGAGTGTGATGTTTTCATATATCCATGCTGCAGAATTCAGTTTTCTCTTATTGATCACATTGCATTCTTATAGATTTGGTTATCTACACTGTTGGTTTTTTTATTTTATTTTTGTATTGTTTCACATTTGAATATTAAGAAGCTTCCAAGCATCATTGTTGTAGAGAGAAACAGTGCAAATCTGCATTAATTTTTAGTTCATCTTGGCATTTTTATTTCCAGATTGCTTTAATAGTGTTGCTGTCTTATGGTGTCACAATTAGTATACAAACATGTGTTACTGTTTTGCATCCTTTTTTATTTTCACTTTCCAACCAAACTACAATATATGTGATCTGCCTCTGGAAAAAAAACCTGAATGGAAGGAAGGAGGGATGTACTTAGGGTAAAGGGCCTAAGATTATAGCAATGAAATATTTGCAAGAAGGATTCATGGATGCCTGATAAACGTGCAACAGAAGCTGATTCATTCAGGCTGCAGCTGAAAAATATTGTGTTCAGAATCTCAAGCATCCATGGATTTCTTAGAATGGATGTTTGAGAAAGAGATTCTCTTCATCCTTAGGCCATAGCCTACTATTAAAGTATTAATGTATCTTGAAAGTCATTTCAATATGGAATGGGTTGAGAATAAATGTAATAAATAAATTAAATTGTCTTCCTTCAGTAATAGTAAAATACGGTAATTGAATATAATGGGACATGGGAATGGACTTGTTGGAATGGAGAAGTCACAATTCTTGCTGTTGCTTACTATTCATTTAATTTTAGACAAATATTGCTTATGTGATGGAGTTGTAATATGATGCAGCAACAAAAGAATCCTAACTGGCAAATAAGAAAATACATAACAAAAAAACTTGCAATGTGAATGTAAATTAAGAGTGCATGGCAGTTAAGAAATAGAAAGCCCATATGCATTTTCTACATTTTGTGGAAAGTTTCCTTAAGTCCCCCAAACCCTGGGATAGGATGGAACCATTAAGCAAGAACTGAAAGTAAGCATATTGTGTAGGATGTGTTTATCATGTCAGGATATCATCTACCCTTTCCTTCCTTTTAGTGGATTCTCACAAGTCAACAGAAGTGTCTAATAGGTATCTCCAAATTTAAGAAAATTGTCAGAGTTACTGTTCTGCAGAAGAACAAAAAAGATTATTTTTCCAGCACATTTTACAGTATATATTCACATTCCCAAGGAAATATACTTAGTCCAAAAAACTTAAGAAGTTATTATTTTCTTAGAAGAAATATATATAAAAAACAAAGTGTGGATTTTATTTTTCTCAGGTTGAAGGTGGCTTTATTCAGGGACTTGGACTTTATACATCAGAAGAGATAAAATTCTCTCCAGAAGGACAGCAGTATACATTGGGTCCTGACACATATAAGATACCGAGTCTTTGTGATATTCCAGAAGATCTTAGAACCTACTTGCTGCCAAACTCAAGAAATCCCATTGCTATCTACTCCTCCAGGGTAAGCAAATAATATGGGTTGTCCTGGGACTATTGAAGTAAGGAACACAACTCCAAGAAGACAATGCCATCTACTTATTTAATGATTGCTGGGTGCCTGCTTTGCAAGAAAGAGGGTATCCCCAAATATGAGAAAGCAAATATTTTTATTGAGGTTAAGGGCTATAAATCAAGAAATCCTATAGATCAGATTTGGAAGTCAGTTTGTGGAAGCTAGGCAGGACTTGTCAGTGCACCTATTGTTGGGCAAAATGGGCCTTTGGAGAAGGCAGCTGAGCCAAGGATGTCCACTGTTAAAACAAATGGAATGTTGATTCTTCAGGCTGATTGAGGATGGAACTTTGAGGATTATTATTGTGTTGTTCCTACAGCTGCCCTTGGGCTGTACTATGAGCTGGTCAGAGGACTTCTGTTATTTGGCTAAATTGGGATGACAAGAGGGCTTTGTCTTGGACCACAGGGTCAATTTGAGTCTCAAGGGTATGAACTTGGTTTGATCCTGATCATGTCCAAAAGATGGAGGTGGATGGGAAGAAGGATGCAACCTCCATTTTGTTAGATTTTTTTCTCCACTAATGGATAAAGAACAGCTTTGCAGAGTGCTCCTGGTTTATGAGTTACTTTTTCTGGAGGCATGATTATTATTTTATTTTATTGTAACAATTTGGATTTGCCCAAACTCCAAGCAGTTTATGTCAATAAGATACAATAAAAATAACAGCACAAGGAACAACCCTTCAATTAAAGTCTGTATGATAAATTAATGTTAAAAACAAAACAGCAAAATCAGATATTCAAAAAATAAAAAATTCAGGGACTTTTTCCATGTCAAAATGATCTGGGCAGAACATTTTAGACTGTTAACCCTACATATGGACAGTAAAATCTATATATTAATTTAGAAACCATGGTTCAATAGTCTGACAATATGCAGTAAATCTTATATTTTTTATAAAAGTAATAAAATAGGTTTAAAGAATCAAAATCGTGTGTAAAGTATGCATCATATGTAAAAATAAACATTTTCCTGAAAAGAAAAGAAGTTTTGTTTTATAAAGTGATTACAGGTAAAATGTTTATTGATGACCAAGAAAGAAGATCTTGCTTAATACTTACTACTTAATGCAAATTAAAAGTGCAAGATCTCCATAAAGACTCCCCTGTTGTTTTATGTGAAAGCTGAATTTGTAAGAACCTTTTAACTACATTTGATGTTGTTCAGTCCCTAAGTCTTCTCCAACTCTTCATGACCCCATGGATTGTAGCATGCCAAGCTCTCCTGTCCTCCACTGTCTCCTGGAGTATCTCATGCCCACTGCACTGATGACACTATCTAAAGCCATCTTATCCTCTGCCATCTCCTCCCTTTGCCTTCAACAATCTTTCCCAACATCAGGGACTTTTCCAATGAGTCATCTCTTTGCATTTGGTGGCCAAAGTATTTGAGCTTCAGTATCTGCCATGTATAGTGTTGAAAAGGATGCAATTTCTACAAACTGTAGTACATTTTCTATATTTCCAGTTCACAAGGGGCTTTGTCTTTTATGCACTGAAAATATTCTGAATTTTTAGGATGCTACTAACAGAATAGGATGATTGTATCACACTCTTAGCTGTGTGAAATTGTTGTACTGTATAGCCCTAAACACTATTATACAAGAATGTTGCACCAATAATTTTTTCCTTCCCTTCCGTTATTTTTGTTTTTTTCCAGGGATTGGGGGAATCTGGAGTATTCCTTGGATCCTCTGTATTTTTTGCTATACGAGACGCAGTAGGTGCTGCACGGAAGGAAAGAGGATTAAACTCTGTTTTCACGCTGGACAGTCCACTAAATGTAGAGAGGATTCGCATGGCCTGTGCTGATTACTTTACAGAAATGGTAAGACTCTGCCCTGTCGTTTCCTCTATCCTTTTCCTCTAACCATTTCTACTTCAACCAGAAAGACAAAGATTGTAAATGAAAGAGTATAAAACCATAGTCTTAAATGCTCGGTACTGCTAAGTAAGGAAAAGTTAAGATGGGGGGTGGGGAGAGAGAATAATTGTTCCAGATTATCAACTCTATAAATGATAATTTTATTGTAGTCAGAAAAGGGAGGAATGGGCTTGGAGACTGTCAATTATCCCTGTTCTTGAAGCCTCTCAAGCTGCTCTTCGGTATCTTATTTTTCTTCTTCCAGCAACTTTGCAGAAGGTATTAGGGGATTCAGATGGAAGAGGAATCAGGGAGGGAGGGAGGGAGAGACTCCCAACATCTTCCCACCCCCATCAAGCCCTGTGAGACGGCAAACTTAGGAAAGAACCACTTGGATTTCTAGAACAATCTTGATTACTCATAGAATAATGTAACAGAGTCTTGAAAGCCTGCCAGTCAACTGATATCTAGTGAAATTAAGGTGGAGTTACTTTTTCACTTCTGTGTTTCCAAAATCATGTAGACATTTAATCATACCACTGTCTGATGTGATTAAAACTCTGCTATATTATTTTATTGTGATTTACTGCGTAAGTTACAAAATCTCTCCCACTCCTGAACCACCAATTTTTTAAATGATGGGGTATGAATGTGCACTTATTGCACAAACCACATATTAAAGATCTGGAAATCCAGCAAGATCAGCCTGCTCTTCTCAAGATTGTTTATTTGAACAGTCAAATCTCCCCTCTTAAAGCAGCAAGTTATTTATATCAAATAACCATCCCAAAAATCCGAAGGGCACTAACCTTACCACTCAGCAGTTTTGGAGGGCTGATGCAAAAAAATATGATATGAGCTGAGACTCTGCCCCTGTGGACAAGGACCATTGAAACTATAGCTCACATCTTGCTATACTGCATTTTCTATAAGGACTCACAGACTCAATTTATAACAACTTCCTTAATAAAATATATGGGAAATAATTATATTTTTATATGCAATCACCATTATCATATCAGTACAAAATAGCTTTTTGGAATGTGATTTTGATTTTGCTATGATGTATGTAAAATTAGATGAACTTTAACTGCCCACTGATAATCCAGCACCAACTGCAATATATTATTTTGTCTGCCTTTTTTTTGTTTTTTACTATTTTTTGATGCTTTTGTTTGTAGTGCTGGTCCACGACCGTAATAAAGATTGGTTGATTCAATGAACCACCAATTCACTGATATCACTAATCTAAAATGGTGTTGTTTTTTGCTATCCTTGCTTTCGATCATTCAGATGAATTACGCACTCTGAAATTTAGTATTATGAGTTTGTCCAGGACCAACTCAAATGTTATGAGTTTCTGTGAAGTTTAATTTTGGTGTGTTGTTAGGCAATGCAGTAAAAAAGTATCATGTTATTTTATTGCCCATTAAACATGAAAAGTTCATTTCATAGCAAAGTAATCTGAACATTTGAAAGATGTTGCATAAATGTTGTGCACCATAGATTAGTATGCATGCAATTGTAACTTTATAGTTGCCTTCTTAAAACACTGACCTTCAATTTGGAGCAAAACAAAAGTTCCATTTGTTATCGACTCAAGAGAGTCAGGTTCAGTGTTCATGGAGCAAAGCTAGCAATCCAAGGTTTTACAAAAGATTCAGGATATATATTCATAGAGTAAGTCAATAAACTAACCAAAAGCAGATTTCAGATTTCCAAATATTTTGGAAATATTTAAGATTAACCTTGCAAAGAAGCAGTTGAAATAAAGCAAAATAAATTTATTTTATTACAATAGCATTTTATGGTATTTTTATGCTTCAATAAAAACTTCCCAACCTAATAGAATGCACTGTTATAGGAAACTCCCACATGGTTTGCAGTAGTACAGTTTTCTATCTCCTTACCCCACTTTTCCTTATGGCTCTCAAGATCGGAGGAAAATGCTTTGTGTACAGTATGTATATAAATAAAATATAAATAAAATAAACATATAAATAAAATAATAATAATAAAATAAATGTATCGGTTATTACATTGCACGTAATTGTAGCAGCCCACAAGAGCCAGTATGTTGTGTTGTATCTTATTGAGCAAGTTAAATATGCATTCTAGAATGTCGACTATAATGATTATGTTTTATCTCATACTAAACAATCACATGATTAAATAATTTTTCATGTTCCTTTCTTGTTTAGATTCCAAGAGACAAGCCTGGGACCTATACACCTTGGGCTATCCAAGTTGATTAATCTTCTACTTCAGTGATGGGATTCAAATTTTTTTACTAGCAGTTCTGTGGGTGTGGCTTGGTGGGTGTGGCAGGAAAAGAATACTGTAAAATCTCCAGTCAGAGGTGGCATTTGCCGGTTCTCCGAACTACTCAAAATTTCCGCTACCGGTTCTCCAGAACGGGTCAGAACCTGCTGAATATCACCTCTGCCTCAGATGCTTTGGAAAATAGCATGACCCCTTCCTCTCTGTGGCAGCCCCTCAAATATTGGAAGACTATTATCATGTCTCCTCTGGTCCTTCTCTTCACTAGACTAGCCAGGCTCACTTCCTGCAACCATTCATCGTATGTTTTAGCCTCTCTTAAACATATTGCCAAGAAAATCACAGGAACTTGTTCCAATAGTCACTCGGTGTCAGAATTCACCCCAAGGACCATAAAAACAACACAAAAGATTTTTCTCAGCTCTGTTACTCTTTCAAAACCCTTTCACACAAAAGAGAAAGCTGGAAAAGTAAACTTTCCAAAGAAATACAAATCATTATATGCATGGAAAGAAAAAAAAAAGATGAGTTGCTTCCCCCCTCGTTTTTTTTTATTCAAGCCAACTCTTCTTGTGTCATTGTTCAATAATGCCCCAGTCAGTCACAAGAAATAGACAAGGGAAGAAGTGTTGGAGAATTGATCTCACTGTTTAGATGCCTGTCTCTCAGATATTTTCAAAAGCTCTTGATATGTGTGGATCAAAGTGAACATGTCCAGGCAGCACTTAATGGAGTCAGAGAAAGCTTTTTCCCCCCTTTTCATTTCACAAAGAGATGTTTGAAGAAAAATAAAGTCAAGAAAGAAAAACAACAAAGCCCAGCTTTGCTCTTTGGAATGGCAAATGCTTGAGGTCTGAGGGTTTCTTTTTTCCCCCTTAAAAATGTAATTAATCTATTTATCCAGATTTAAATGTTTGCTAGAAGGTTGTAAATCAAACTGAAGGTTTTGGCGTGGCCAAGAATCATAGCTGAGATAGTGGTAGCAGTTGCTTGTGGAGACAAAAGGTGGATGGAAAAATGGATTCTCAACTGAAAATGCTTAAATCCATCCAAACGAGAATGTTTGTACCTAGCCCAACTAAGTTACATAATCAGTGCTAGAAAGTAGTGGGATTTATAGGAGGGAGGAGGAGGAGGAGGAGGAGGCTGTGGGGTCATTGGTAGTTTTCTTGCAGATGTTTCATTACTCAACTATGTAATGTCATCAGTGCTGGAAGGCAGTGAGGTTGGCAGTGTGGAAGAAGGAGAGGAGGAGGAGGAGGAGGAGGAGGAGGAGGAGGAGGAGGAGGAGGAGGTGGAGGATGAAG
>JANHFN010010335.1:87865-98155 GCA_032468175.1 Toxicocalamus goodenoughensis
AAAAAACCTGGCAGGGCAAGCTGCTACATATAAACATGCAACAAATCCCACATTTGTGCTTTTATTAGCATGTTAGCTCTTGCTAACTCCCTATTCACTTGCCCTGATAATGTTACGGAGTCCGGGGAACCTCTGTAAGCAAACAACCGAGCTGAGAGAGCAATAGAATTCCATATTTCAGTCCTGAGCCACTCGATATTCTCTTTTATTAGATTGTGCTTTCTTTTCCTTTTGGCAATGTTTTTGCTTTTGGGTTTTCTAGAAATCTGAATGTCGCTGCCCTGTTTGAAGCTGATTACACAACCTTTTTTGCAAACACCCTCTTTGATTGTTCAGCCTTTGCGCTTCATCATGGATCTGAAAGACCTGGTTACCTCCTTAAACGATTTTGCTTCGCTTTCCCTGGCTGAAAGTTGGGATAATGTGGGGCTCTTGATTGAGCCAAGTCCTCCTCATCTTGTCAATACCCTTTTTCTCACCAATGATTTAACTGAGGATGTGATGCAGGAAGCCCTAGAGAAGAAAGCAAATCTCATTCTTTCTTATCACCCACCCATTTTCCACCCACTGCAACGTATAACATGGAAAACATGGAAGGAGCGTTTGGTAATCCGAGCCTTGGAAAATAGAGTTGGCGTTTATTCTCCTCACACGACATATGATGCTATACCTAATGGAGTCAATGACTGGCTTGCTACAGGACTGGGTGAGGCATTCTTGTTAATAATGACACTATATGTAAAATAAGAATCTATAAGCACAAGCCAAACACAAAGTAGATAATAACATTTTAGGTTTTAAAATGTTATTATCAACTTTGTGTTTGGCTTATGTTCATGTTTTAAAATGTTATGTTTGTATTCTTGCTAACATTTTACATTATAAATTTCTGTTGAAATGTGTCCGCAGGACTGTTAGATAACTAAAATCTTTGTTGTTTCTTAGGGAAAAAAAGACAAGTAAAACACGGAATGGATATTATTTTAAACAATGACAAAACACTAGACTGAAGTATACTATCATTTGTACAGAGCTCCTCTCTCCTCTCTCCATACTATCAATCCCACCATGTAGACCAGGCCATGACATCAACTCCATAGAAAAGCTAAAAGAACTTTTATTGATTTAAGCTATAATTACAGAATTGTGCTGTGTCTCGCCTCTTTGTTATTGTTGTTGTTAGTCGCGAAGACATGTCCGAGCCATTGCGACCCCATGGATAACATTCCTCCAGGCCTTCCTGTCCTCTACCGTCTTCTGGAGTCCATTTAAGCTCACTCCTACTCCTTCAGTGACTCCATCCAGCCACCTCATTCTCTTCCGTCTCATTCTTCTTTTGTTCTCATTTTTTTCCAGCATGAGGCTCTTCTCCAGTGAGTCCTTCCTTCTCATTCAGTGGCCAAAGTATTTGAGTTTCATCTTCAGGATCTGGCCTTCTAAAGAGCAGTCAGGGTTGATCTCTTCTAGGGTTAACCAGTTTGATGGCCGTGCAGTTCAAGGGACTCGCAGGAGTTTTCTCCAGCACCATAAGTCAAAGGCCTCAATTCTTTGGCGCTCAGCCTTCCAACTTTCACAGCCATACTCTTTATTACACTCGAGTGAATTAGAATATGTCTGTCTCAACTATCTCCAAATGATACCTGGACATTCTGGAATTAAAAAGCTCTTTAGCTTCTTTAGCTTAGCCAGTAGCTCCTGCATATCTTTGTCAAAGCCTTCTTCTATACTCTCTACTCTTATTATATGGTGGCTAACCTTTTTGGGCTCCTGTACTGCCAGCACCCAGAAGGCAATGCGCACGCCCCCCCTCACGCCCCATGCATGTGCGATCCTCCTGCCGCCCCCTTATCTGCACTGCATATGCATACGCCTCCCAGCTGATTTTTGGGCCTTTTTTGGCCTCCCAAAGGCTCGAGGGAAGCTTCTGCAGCCTTTAGAGGCTGAAAAATGGGCCCGTTTTGTCACTTGTGGTATTTCTGGAAATACAGGAAGTGATGAAATAGGCCTGTGTTTTGGCCTCCAAAGCCTGCAGAGGCTTCCCTCAAGCCTCTGGGAAGCTGAAAAAGGCCCGAAAATCAGCTGGGAGGTGTGCGCATGCGTAGTGAGGTAGGTTTGCCTTGGGCTCACCTGCCCGCACAAATGGCTCTGCGTGCCTTCGCCATCACAGCTCTATACACATACTAGGACACTGAATTGCCTTATATTTTTCTCCCTTAAGGAACAATGAGCTTGAATGTAGCTTTAAATAATTGCTTAAAATTATAATTTTGCCTTAAGAAAACATATTCTGTAAAGGGCTGGTGCTTCAAAATGGAAAATATATGATAATCATCTAATTGACACCTTTTCAAAGGACTGATGTGATATGACTCTTTTAATTCTACTTCTTCAAATTCATGAAGTAGGCCAATCCAAAGAGGGTACTAACATCTCAATATTCTGTGCACAAATAGTATGCACATATAAATGGCCAAAAGTCCAGAACCTACTATGTGATCTATATAAATCATAAACATGGATGATCTGGAATTAAAGATCTCTGCCCCTCCTCTGCCATTTCCTTGCAAGTGTGATTTAAAAACAATTGTAGTTTAATAATTTTTATGCTCTGCAATAGTTTCAGGTCTATAATTAATTGCTGTATTTAGCATTCATTATATCCTTCAGCAGTCATTATAATACGAAGAATTAGAATATTCATATATTATGATAACACTGGTACATTGCAATAAACCTCAACTTTCCATAAGTTAACAACAATATACTGGGAACAATGTTATGGAAGGCATGTAATTTGAAGTTTGGCAAGGTAAAACCCCGAACAAGAATATTGTGCAATGTGTTTAATTTGCTCTGCTTTTCTTCAGGAGCTTGCACTGCTGTTCCTCTGAAACCGGCTACAGCTTCCACTTACCCTGCAGGTGGGCCTTTCCGGGTTGAATTCACTGTATCCTCTGCTGAAAGTCTGGAAACAGTTTTATCCCAAGTCCATGCAATGCCAGAGGTGTCACTCATAGCAACTCAACCTGCCAGGTATTGCTGGAGACCAGCCTAAGTTCTTTTCGTTGACTGACAAATTTTAATATGGTAAAAGAGCAGGTTCTTTATCTATGACCAGACAACATTTTTGAGAATGTATATAGAAAGAAAGTAGTATGTATTATTTTATTGTGCTAAAAGGCACTGTACTTTAAATCCTCCCTCTTTGAGTTATACAGAAAATCTTTGATAGTAGCTTAAACAGCTTGCAAAAATATTCTAACTTAATCAGGTAACTTTAGCCTATTTCAGAAATATCAAACTAACAAGTTTTGATTTCTACATAATAACATATTTTCACTTTAAGACCATATTCCAAGAAACCAGTGTTTTTCTTAAGTATTAGATGTACATCTGATGAGACATGCTACTTTGTATTACATTTCAAGCCAAATAAGTTAATTGAAAGCTAGGAGCATTTTTAAGACCACTGTAAGTAATAGGATGCATATTAAATTATAAGCATGAGCTTATCTTTCCATGCCATAAACAAAGAAGCAACCTCTTCTCATGCCAGACTGTTTAACTTTTCTAGCCAAATATTATCTAATCTGATAGAAGTGGGTCTCCAACAATTAGCCAACAATGCCAAGCATTAAATTTGCAACCAGAATTATAAAAAGCACAACGATATACTTTGGTCCTACATTTTTGGGTGGTGGGTCACAGTTTTCATTGATTACTGCATTTATTTTTTTATAAATAATTCAAGGCAGAAACATACATAATATTCTTTCCTCCTTGTATTTTCCCCACAACAACTCTGTGAAGTGGGTTAGGCTGAGAGAGAATGACTAGTCCAAAGTACCCAGCTGGTTTTCATGCCTAGAACTTGCAATCTCCTAACTTCTAGCCCGCTTCCTTAAACAGTGTAGTACCAAACTGGCTCTCGCTGATAAAATGTCTAGTTTCCTGTCTGTGATCTTGGTGCTGAAGTAGAAGGGGACAGATAATCAAACACCTGAGAACCCAGGAAGGAGCTCCATAGTCTCTAAGGGCCATGCTTCTGAATTAGACCCACTCCCGTACTCATCACACATTCATCTCCAAGAACATGGCCTTTCTCCACACAAAAGTGGCCCACTCTTCCCCCTCCATGTGAGCTGAAGACACAAATAGATGGAAATGACAGCAGCATTATCTGCCTTAGACAGTGTTCTATCCTTCTTCAAATCTATGAATGGTATCAACCAGCATTTTCATATAGCTGCCAGGTGACTTGACAGATGGCAAAAGTTCTGCTTAAACTTACCTGCCAAAGGTTGTCAATGGTGGGAGTGGGTTGACTTATGTATATATTATGGCTTATGTATATATTATAAAAGCAATATATTTTGTGATCCACTCGTGAGAGAACTGGAGGTAACATTTATATATTCACCGGCAGTGTATTGTTAGGTTTTTTTATTAAAATTTCTGTTCCAAATTTCCAAGGATTGAAGGAGAAGAACAAACACGTGTCAGCTTGAACTGTTCTCGGCTCGCTTTGTTGCAAGTGGTGGCCTTGCTTTCCCAGAAGAGCCTGCTGTATCAAACAACTGAAATCATATCACTAGAGAAGGTAAACCACAGATGAGCAAATCAAAGTTTTATTTTCACAGAGAGTGTGCATAGCTGCAAAAAGAAGAAATGAAGAAATAGTGATGTGATGGAGGAAGGTTGCGTAGCAAGAAAGTGAAAGAAATAATTTAGCCAAGAGATGTCCTGTTTCCAGTAGAAATAAAAGGGATTCTTTGAAGATACTGCTGCAGTTTCCTAGTATATTCAGGAAGTTTGAAGAAAGTACCAGGAAGAGAAGATTGCTAAGAGAAACTGTGACTGTATCAATAGTATACTGTGTTTTGAAAAATAGGGACCAGCCACTTATTATTTCTCCATCCCAGCCATTCCTAAGGGAACGTAAGGTACAGGCTCAAATGATTTCAACATCTAATAGAGCCATCTTCAATTTTTGCATTCACTTCCCATCTTTTCTTTAAGCATATAATTAAATAAGCTTCATGGCTCCAAAAAAAATTCCATTTTCCCATCTTTATTTTACCATTTGCTTAAGCAGCAACTGGAGTGCTGAAATGCTTGTCCATTCTTTTCTGAGACTGGGTATTAAGTACAAATAGTCTTTGACTTATGATCACAACTGAGCTCAAGATTTTCATTGCTAAGCAAGGCAGTTGTTAAATGAGTTTTGCTTCATTTTACAATCTTTTTGCCACAGTTAAGTGAATCACTACAGTTGTTAAGTGAATCAAGTGAGGCAAATCTGGCTTCCCCCATTGACTTTGCCAGATGCCAAGTGCCCAAATTTTTATCCGTGACCATGGGGATGATACAACAGTTATAAGTGTGAAAACCAGTCGTAAGTCACTTTTTTCAGTGCCATTGTAACTTTGGCCATCAAACAAATGGTTATAAATCAAGACTACTTGTATGTCATATGTCAGATCTGGAAATAGGACAAGCATAATCATTGAGTAATTTGGTGCATATGGGATAGTTGTGAATCACAAGCTGACCTTGATGTTCTCAAATTTAATATCATTTACATGTTACAATCCAACCTAAACATGTTAGTCTCTTTCAAAAGAGGCTTGATCCCAATTAAATTTGCAAAAGATTGACAGCTATATTCAACAGTTGTTAATGCAACTCATAGGTGCATGTCAAGGACAAATCATGAAATATGTTATGGTGCTTTAATATATCTTCTTGTACTTAGGAAAACAGGTTTATTTAAACCTGCCTTTGTTATTACAGCAAGATAACTGCCAGAGCACCTTCATTGTAACCATTTCAATTTTTGGCTTCTTTTCAGCCTCTGCTTGCCGATACCGGAATGGGACGTTTATGCACATTGCATGAACCAGCCTCTGTTTCTGTCTTGATTGAACGATTGAAAAGTCACTTAAAATTGTCTCATATTCGTCTAGCTCTTGGAGCAGGGAAATCACTGGGTATATATTTACTTTCTCATTTTATGTTGGCAGTGGACTTTTGCTACTTGGTACCTAAACCATTCGTGGTTCTTTATTTTGTGAGATGATGCTTATCAGGGCAAAATCAAGATGCATCTATTTTGAAGTGATTTGTTTGACATACATTCAGAAGAGCCACTTATAAAACATCGAACAGTATTTCCCAATGATTGTTTTAGGGTAAAGTATTATTACTCTGCTATGGAATTAAATAAAATTAGTCTGGTTCAGCCAGACCAGTTATTTAAATAACTTGGGTTGTGGGGAAGGGAACATTATTTGAAAATTTAGCATATTTAAAATGTTTGGAAAGGACATCTTTAGACTAAAAACAATCAGAGTTCCTCTTCATAGAATGTGAAAAAAGCAATCCACATCCATCAATATACTTCAAAATCTTATTTGATCACATTGTGTTGCAACTGCACTCTAAGATGCTATCTTATATTGCCTACTTTTACTTAACACAGAGCAATTGTCCTATCTAAGTTAGAATTGCTCTAACTAGCAGTTATCTTTTTAACAAGATGAATGAACCTGCTTGTTTGAGTCTATAAGGAACACCAAAGGATTTGCAGGATGACTAAAGGCCAGTCATGTATTCTAACCTGAAATTCATTACCCATCCACTCTGCATCATCTCAGGAAAAACAACAAACCAAAACTAACCACAAAATGTGTAGTCCTAAACTATGCTAATTGTTCTTTTTGTAGAATCCTCAGTGAAGGTGGTTGCTCTTTGTGCTGGTTCAGGAGCAAGTATTTTACAAGACACAGAAAGTGATCTCTATGTTACTGGTGAGAAGCTTTTTAAAACAGGATTTTGAAATAGATGTCTGCTAAAACCGATTTTCTTGTAGATCAGAAATACAATTTTCTGTTAGCATTGTAGAACTATCCACTAGCTAAGTTTGCCTAAATAAAATATTAATATCCCCCTTTCTGCAATATCCTTTATCCACTATTTATTTGAAATATGAAGAACCTGGTTTGCTGGAAGTAACCCAAAATTTTATAAACTTAACTACAGTAATGCAATAACTGGCATACAGAGATCTGGATCTGGAACAATCCTGAAAATTCCTGAAAGCTTTTTGGGTATTTTGCTGCATATGACTGTATTTCAGATATTTTTGCATATTTAAGAACATAAATCATTCATTTAAAGTGTTTTACCTACTTCATAAGACCGGCAGGCTCTGGGGATAGTTTTACTTAAAAATTGTAAACAAATAAACCTTGCTCAAATGCTCCATCCCAAAAGACTGTTCTCATTGCATTGTAGGAGAGATGCCCCACCATGAGGTACTTGGTGCTGTTTCCAGAGGGATCTCTGTAATTTTGTGCGAGCACAGTAACACTGAACGAGGCTTTCTGTTAAAATTGCAACAAATGCTGACTGTGTATTTTATGAATAAGATAAATATCATCATTTCTGACAGAGATAGAGACCCCCTTCAAATTGTGTAAAAGAAGCAAACTTGGAGAAATAATGTAAGTGTATATCCTAACAAAAATACTGGCAAAAATATGCTTTGATTCCTAAAATGTTAATGATAACAATAAAGTTTTAACAAAACGAGTAAATGACTGGTTGAAAAAAACAAAATGACTTTATTGTAGGTGAGAATGAACATTGGCTTACGTGAATGTTCATTTTCTTCTGTGGCATAGAGTCCAGATAGATAGGGTTAAATCAGTTCCTGCCCTGTTGGACTGAGTCTGCGTTAAACCTAAAGCTCTGGCCATGCCCCAGCTTTCGACAAAGCACTTGGCAGACTGGACGTGATTCTGGAGTTGTGAGATAAAAAAGAACACACATTATTGCTCCCCCCAATCCCCACCCAGACCAGTCAAACCAGGGTGGGGCTGGACACTCTATGCCACAGAAGAAAACAAACATTCAGGTAAGCCAATGTTCATTTTACTATCTGTGGCTCTGAGAGTCCAGATAGGGATGTACCAAAGCTGGCCGGTCCCTGGGAGGAGGGCATGAGTCTGGTCCTACTCACATTGGCGTTTGAGCATGCTGTGTAGAACCCTCCTGCCAAAAGCTGCATTGGCTGATGCAAAAGCATCCAAGCGGTAATGAAGGGTGATGGAGAAGACCATGTAGCCGCTCTACAAATCTCTTCAATGGGTGCTTGAGTAGCCCATGCTGCAGTTGTTGCCGCACTTCTAGTAGAGTGAGCCGTCACCCCTCGAGGCACCAGGAGAGACCTGCTCTGATAAGCCTTAGCAATGCAAGCCCTAATCCATCTCTCACTGTCGATGGAGACACTTTCAACCCCATTGTGCCCGGCTGGAAGGACACAAAAAGTGCCTCTGACTTTAGGATAGAACGTGTCCTCTGCATGTATATCTTTAAGGCTCTATGGACATCCAGGGTGTGCCATGCCTGTTCCAAATTATGGGTAGGATTGGGGCAGAAATTTGGGAGAATAAGCTCTTGAGCCCTGTAGAACCTAGAATTAATCTTAGGGGTGAAAGATGGGTCTAACCGCAAAACCACTCTATCTGGATGGAAGACACACAAATCTTTCCTAACTGAAAGGGCTGCCATCTCTGAGATCCTTCTAGCCGAAGTGATGGCTACTAGAAATGCTACTTTGAGAGATAGGAAGTGTAAACTAATGGACCTGAGTGGTTCAAAAGGTTTAGCCATTAAGGCCCTTAGCACCTTAGGAAGATCCCAAGTGGGGAATCTGTGAACCACAGGAGGTCTAAGGTTGGTGGCCCCTTTTAAAAACCTCCAGATGATTTGGTTGTGAGACAAGGACCCCTTCCTGTGTTTGTACAATACTGAAGAAAGGGCGGCCACTTGTCTGCATAGAGTGTTTGCCGAGAGCCCTTTGTCAAGACCCTCTTGTAAAAAATCCAGAATGTTGGCTACTGAAGCCGGTGGGGGAAATTCTATTCTTGATGCACCACTGGCAGAAGACCTTCCATGTGGCTTGATAGATGTGGTTGGTTGAAGGCCTCCTAGCCGCTAGAATGGTATGGGTGGCCCAATATATTTTGTCTCCTCAGAGTGCTCTGCTCAACCTCCAAGCGGTCAGATAGAACCACTGAGGCTCTGAGTGGGTTATTTCTCCTTGGTGTAGGGACACCTTGTGAGGAGGGATTCTCCATGGTTGGGTGGTCGAGAGATTCACTAGATCCACAAACCAAGGGCGTCTGGGCCAGTAAGGAGCCAGAAGTATAACCTCTGCCTCCTCCAGTATATTTCTCACTACCGCTGGCAGCAGCGGAAGAGGAAGAAAGGCATACAGGAGACCCTGAGGCCACCTGCTCCTGAGGGCATTGGTCCGTTCTGTCCCCTGGGTCGCGAACCTGGTGAAAAACCTTGGGAGTTTGGTATTGGTTGGTTATGCAAACAGGTCCACCACTGGTAGTCCAAACCGTTGTGACAGCTCCTGAAATAAAAGGGGAGAATACTCCACTCTGAAGGGGAAATCTTGGCCCCGCTAAGCCAGTCCGCTTGCACAGTTTCCACCCCAGAGATATGTTCTGCCCTGATTGACAGGAGATTCCTCTCCGTTCAGAGGCTCAAACATTCAGCCTCTAACATTAAAGTCCTAGATCTGGTGCCACCTTGCCTGTTGATGACTACATTATCTGTTAAAATTAGGATGTGTGTGTTGTATGGCGTTTCTAAATTTCTTGAGAGTCCATTGAACCGCTCTCAATTCTAACCAATTAATGTTCTTTCCCCTCTCCAAAACAGACCACTGGCTTTGGGCCAACTGTGACTATAAATGCGCCCTCCAGCCAGAGAGACTGGCATCAATAGTGATTACTGTTCGGGACGGCTCTCTGAATAATTGACCTGCATTCAAAGTCTGAAAAAACCACCACCATGACAAGGACCGCTTGACAGACCCAGAGACTGAGACCTTGAGAGATGAGTGACTTCTACCCACCTTTTGGTTGGGCAACAGAAACCACTGAAGCTCTCTGGAGTGTAGTCTAGCCCAAGGCACGATGGAGATGCAAGAAATCATCTTCTCTAAGAGTTGAGAGAGAAGTGCCAAGGGGGACTTATCCGCTCTCACGACCTCCCCCACCATGTTTTGTAAACTTTCTTTGCATTCCTGTGAGAGGAATACCTTACAAGACACTGTCAATTTTAGCTCCAAGATGCAATAAACATGTAAATGGTGAGAAATGATTTTTCTTGTTAATTGAAAAGCCATGGTCTTGTATTTGAATTTGAATTTGAATTTATTGAATTTCTATACCGCCCCTCTCCCGAAGGACTCGGGGCGGTGTACAGCAA
>JANHFN010010335.1:104587-114701 GCA_032468175.1 Toxicocalamus goodenoughensis
CAGTACTCAAGGACATTAGCGGACCTCGCCAGAGCGCGGGATAAACGCTGAAGAAGAAGAAGAAGAAGAAGAAGAAATTGCTAGTTTGTGTTATGAAAAAATACAAAGTTGAGGGTAGATGTCAATGCCTTATTTTACTGCACCAAAGGAATCAGAAGTCAATGCCTTTTTTTCCTTTTTCCTTTGCTTTCCCCCACTATCCATTTCTTTTTTTCCCTTCCCTAATTTCCCTAATATTGACTTTTGTATGTCATATTATAAATTAATAAAAAACTATATTGAAAAAAAGAAAAAAACTTATAGTATAAGTCTTACATGTTAGGGTTTTTTTCTGGTCATTGGGAAGAATCTCTACTGTTTCTCAACCTACAGTATCTCTTACCTTGCATTAGAAGTAAGACTGCAGAGAACGTGTGTAAGGGAGCTCAATGCCAAAGATCCCGAATGCTGTACCAAGAGCGAATTTTCATAGGCTGTTTCTTCTGCATAAGGGCTGAAGGTGGTCATTTCGTACCACAACCAATTATACATGCTTTGTTTTGCTTGATCCCACACTATGAATGCAGAAGACAAATATCAAAAAGAAAGAAAATATTAATGCCCTTAAGAGTAGAGAATACGTTCCATAAAACTTTGAGAACTCTAAGTGTGGAAATGGCTTTCCATAGCAGCTTTTATGATATGCCAGCATAAAAGTGGTAGAGTAATTCCAAAGTGTTACATGAACTAAATCCTTTTTATGCCAGATTTCTGTTTGAATAAGATCTGGTACTAATTAGAAAAGAGCACATATTTTTAATGAAGAAGTATGTTTAAGGGACTCATCTGGCTTGTGGGTGGCAAACTGGAGAATGTATTCTAAACAAGAAGAAAAAATGTAATTTAATATGAATATAATTAACTTATTAAAGATAATCTTATTCCATCATATTATTATATTACAGTTTAAAGCTTTCTGGAACTATGACCAAGGCTTTCATAGATTTCATACATCTCTGATAAACATCAGTTATAGCATCAGCTGAAGTTATTTCCAGTTCTTATTTTTATTTTAAAAAATGATCCTGGATTTTCTTTGTGAAGGGTCCTTCTAAATGTCTGGCATCAAGAGTGAACTAGGACAAGAACTTTGACTAGACCAAGCCTTACGGGATCCACTTCTTAGTCCACTCAGTTTCTTCCATGACACAGCCATAGGAAAAACTGGAGGAAAAATGTCTAAGGAGAACCATACAGAAAAATCTCAACAGTGTTTTTTCAAAAGGCAATTGGACTATGTTTTGTTCCTTGAGGAAGACGTTTCGCTTCTCATCCAAGAAGCTTCTTCAGTTCTGAAGCTTCTTGAATGAGAAGCAAAACACCTTCCTTAAAGAAAAATAACACAGTCCAGTTGTCTTTTGAAAAAGCACCTTCCAGACAGCCATGACCTGGATGACTGAGAATCTCCAGAGAATGTTGAACATATAGAAAAATGAAACACCAAGCCACTGTCCTATGAATCTTAATTAAATGAGCATGACTGGAAAACAACAATGTACATGCCACCTGAATAAATACGGGAATAGCTTTGGAACCATTACATGGTGCAAATTAGAAAGGGTCTATCATTTCAATATTTACTATAAATAAAGCTTGCATTTGATATACATTTGTTGCTGAAATTCTCTTTTAATGGCTACATTATATTTTCTACAATAAATCTACAGTACTCTCAAGAGTTTCGAAAGTCTATACTTTCAGGTAAGTCTGGTGCTTACAGAGAAAGGTTCTGAGGAGGGGGAAAAATGAACAATCAAAAGGCTAGGTAATAGTGCTTCTCCAAAATCTACAGAGATCAAAATGATAGGTTTCAATAGAATTGATGGGAATCACAGTCTGCCTTCTACTGTATGTTTTGATGAAAATTTATGTGTGAATGATTGAAATGACTGGGTGATCTATTCAGTAGCTGAAGAACTTGAAAATCAATGTATTCAAAGTAAATAGAAAGTCACTGGAATTACTATTATCTTTTGCATCATGATTTCCCATACCATCCAACAGGCTCAGAAATAAATATAGGATAAAGTGTATTGCAAGCTTTGTGATAGGACAATTCCCTCTATTCACTGCCTTGGCTCTCCCTGACAGTAACCTAACATCGTATCTTGGAAGCAGGATTGAAAATAGCAAAACACTGTTAGTGTGATCTACTTCTATGCTCTTTGTGTATGTTGTGTATAAGGTTTCTCACCTGCTTATGAAAGGATAATTCATGTCTGAAGGATGTTAAATAAGCATACTTCATTTGGTGGAAAAATGCTTTATAAAGCCATTTGCACTGCCCTTTAGCTTTAGCAAATGGATGTCATACCATCCGTTTCTGATAGGAAATCCTGAGCGGCAAACTTTTGACAGTGTGTTTGCCATCCTGCCAGGTAGCCATCATTTGCTGAAACTCCCTACTATCTTCAGACAAAAACCTTTCCTATAGAAAAATTAGGATTACATACACTTATGGATTTGGATAGGTAAACTTCATGCACTGTTGTGCATGGTATATATCAGAATAGGTATCTTTCAAATCAACAAAGGGCACGAAATCTGTGGAGGTTATATTTTGATTGTTTAGATATGGTTTATGTTGTGTTACAATTTTTATGCTGTATTTTACATTTTTAGGAATTTTTCCTTTGTTCAAGATGAATATGTTGTGCAGCTGCTTTGCCCAAAAGGAAAGTACAAAGTAAAACAAAACAAGTTAAAAGAGAAACAAGAAGGAGATTATTGTAGCTGTTGGCTAACAGAGTTTGTGAGACTAAACTGGCCGTCTATTCCCTGTTGCCATGTTGAAGTGGCAGACTGAACTAGTCCATTCTACGGATGCTTCTGAACACCAACTAGGCAGGGACAGATTAAAACTACTTAAATAAGTCCAAATGTTTCTGCAAAAGTACAGCAGACTCCTAAGTTTAGTATTGTCACCTTGTAGGGAAGCCATGTCTTTAAAACTTATTTATAAAAAGACTTTATAAAAACACCCTGCTAAAATAAACTGTGATCTGAAACTACCATTGTTCTGAGATTCTGCGTTACCAGTACAAAATAAATCATAGTCTCTTAAGAAATTTAAATATAAATAATCATAATTCCACCACTGGTAATACACAGAATAAAAAACAGCCCTAAGATGAATTACACTTGTACCACAAGGGGACCTGTTACTAATGTCTAGCATTTATGATGAATTTACATACAACATACACTGTTTGAAAAACCCAGTAACTCACTGAGAGGTGCATTAATATGATCAATAGATGCTATGAGGTAGACATTGGAAAGCGAAGACAATTGTCCTAGGATTTGCTGATTTTTATCTCCTCTTAACATCTTACTGTCCAAGTTGTGAATGAGAAGATATAGTTCCGAGGAAACATCTGGCAAACAAAGGGGGATAGAAGTTGAAAGATAATTATAATATGTACACTTAAACAACATTACCATGGTTATTAGTATTGTGTATTAAAATATTGAATAATTAAATGATGAATGATTGGTGGAATGACATGGTGGAGCAAATACTAAAATGTTAACTTTTAAAAATGTCATTTTTATAATGTTATTATAATGACGTGAGTATGATTAAAGTAATTAAGATTATCAATAGTATCACTATTATTTTGTATCAAAATTAACAAAACCCAGATGCCACATTGTTCATGTATTCAATACTTATATATAATTAAAAAATTATAAGAAAAAAAAATACCAATAGTCAAAGATCAAAAATAAAATATATAAATAATGGTTACAGGATTTGTCTGGAATAATGAATGTATGCTTATGTGGGGAAAAATGCTACTTTTTGAAATAAAAGTTTTCCAGAAAAGTTCTGAAACAGAAATCGAAGGATACTAGAAATGCTGTAAAGATTTTTCCTGCATGATTCCTATCATTGGGGGGAAAGGGGGGGAGGAGCTCAGGGATTCAAAATCTATCCTTCCAAAGCAGCAAACTGCATTATTTCAAAACCTACTAAATCAAGTCTCACAAATTCTAAATTTTCTCCATTAAATGCAATTTAAATCACCTCAGATATATACATAACCTTATAGAATGACGGTCCATATAGTTTACCTTCCTTAAAACTTTTTAGGATGAAGTCCATCTGGTCCTGGGGGTTACGAAAGGTACCCATGTGATTCAACACCTCTTCTGTTATGGAATTCAAAATCTGACACAGAAAAATGGTAGGCCACCGTCTTCTTTTAATACTTTGTTTTTAAAGATTCTCAGAAGAATTAAATCTGAACTAAAAACAAACTTTTGACCATTATATCTACTTGAACAAATTATAACATTCCTGTACTGAAAGTGAAATTATAGTAGAAACTTTCGCAAAATATAGAAATACTTTTCATATAAAAAGGTAATAAGCAAAAGATGACTTCATAGGCTGCAGTATTTATGAGAGTCCGTTTGGGGTTCTGGGAAGAAGGTCCTAGCAAAACTACATCCAAAAATGTAGTCAAGAAAAGTGCAGGGACTTGTTAATCATCAAGAGTTAGGGCTAACTCCATGGACAATAAGAACAAGTCGTTCCGGTCCAAAAGGTACTTTTCTAAAAGGCAACTGGACATTCTTGGATTTTTCTTTGAAAATGTTTTGCTTCTCATCCAAGAAGATTCTTCAATTCTGAAGGAACAATTTTCAAGGAAAAAACCAACCAAGTCTAGTTGTGTTTTGGAAAATCACCTGTTGGGCAACAATGACCTGAATGATTGAGAACCTCCATAGACAAGTAGTTCCCGTGTTTCAAATTAATCCGTTTGCTCCTAATATTTTACTTTTCCTTGCAAGTGGAATCTATACATTAAAAAGTTGCACTCAAACTAAGTCAACAATGCAGTTTGACTAGCTATATTCTCACAATATTCTAAGCCATGGTTTAACTATGGCTTACTAAACAAATCACAACTGGCTGGATCACAAAACACTGTAAATTACAAACAGCAAAATGTAATTTAGCTGTGTTGTCAGAATTCAGCCATCATATTCTAGGATTAAGTGCAGAAAAGATAAGTAATTTGAAAAATGTAGTTAGTCTTCATTCAGTGACCACTATTAGCTACACTACAGCAACTCAGTCATTAAGTGAAACAGTTGCTGAATGAAACTGCAACAATGTTTATGAACTTATTTCAGCTTTCCCTTTCTTTACAGACTTGAAAAAGTCCTAAATGTGAGAATTGGCTGTACAATTACTTTTTCATCACCATCATAAATGTGAAACCAACACTAAATGAAACAAGGACTACCTGTAAAATCCTTCTCTCTATACTACTGCATTTTGTATTAAAGCTTTTGTTAACCGATCAAAGCCAGCCATGTTGTTGCTTACTGATTTTATGCTGATGTTGGGGAAGAATCCATTTACAACAAGGTGTACAGAATCCTGAAGAAGAGAAACACGGAAATTCTCCAAGAGATCTCTTTTTGAACCTAATCCGTATAGCACAATATTGAACCCAAGACTGTAAGAAATAAAGAAAAAAAAATCCTTAAACATGACAAAACAAAGTGCAGTGCAATATGGTGTACTGAAAATGTTTAGGCTGATCACAAGAACTCATTGTTCTAAAAATGGAGAGGGATGCAAAATTTGTTGTGTTTACTTCTGAGCACCACTCAACGACTGAAGATTTTTCTTTGAAAAAAAATATATCTAGGATTTCAGTTTGGCTCTCAGTTGTATACAAGTTTTTTCTAATCAGACAAACTGTCAATTCTTTACCTAGGAACAAAGATATGCAAGTTTTCTGCTAATTGTCTATCCTGATTTTCTATCTTAATTATGTATTTTCTTAATAGCAAAAGCTTGTCTTTAATAGGGAAAAAAATTCAGTATTTTGAATAGCAATAGCACTTAGGCTTATATACCACTTCATAGTGCTTTGCAGCCCTCTCTAAGTGGTTTACAGAGTCAGCCTATTGCCACCAACAATCTGGGTTTTACTGACCTCGGATGGTTACATTTTCTATATTTAATCAATATAGAATATGAGGAGAGTTTGCTCAGCATTGAATCTATTTCATTCCATTTACTTTTTTGAATTTGGAAAAGTCTCTCAGTAAATATTAAACTCAGCATTGTTACAGGGAGTTGTCTACTTACAACCACAATTGAGCCAAAATTTTCACTGCTAGCAGGACAGTTGTTTAAGTGAGTTTTGCCCCATTTTACCTTTTCTGCCTCAAATGTTAAGTGAATTACTGCAGTTAGTAACACTGTTAAGCAATCCAGCTTCCCCACTGACTTTGCCAGATCACACAAGGTGATCACAGGACCCTGGGACACTGCAACTGTCATAAATATGAGTCAGTTGCTAAGTGCCTGGATTTTTGTCATGTGACCATGGGGATGGCACCAAGGCCATAAGTATGAAAATGGTCATAAATCACTATTTTCTCTGCTGTTGTTATCTTTGAGTTGATTACCTGTAGGCATTTTCTATAAGCTATTAATAGACTATACGTAGCTCAGAGTTGAACTATGCAGTCCTTGATGCTGAGGCTGGTTGTTTGGTCTCAGAAGTTTCATCCTGACTAGATAACATCATCAGTGTATGGGTTTTTCTCCCGTTTATGGGCATTCATACAGAAAGAATAGTCATTCCTTGGTAGAAGTTTGCCTGCATGCAAATTTCTCCCATGTGTGTGCTTTCTGAAGCATTTGATGCCTTATGTGGTCCCAACAGAAGAGAATATATGCAGCTCATGGCTGAAATGCAGACATCAAACTTTTCAGAAAGCATGCAAACGGGAGAAATTTGCATGTTGATAAATCTCCACCAAGGAACGACTATTCTTTTTGCGCTAATGTCTACAAACAGAGAGCAAACTCATTCACACTGATGTTGTTACCTAGTAGGGTGATGAAACCTCTGCAAACAAACAACTAAGCTCAGAGAACACCAAAGATTCCATAGAAGCTATTAAAAAATAGAATTGCTCTGAAAGTTCTGTGAAGGCTCAGGATGATGCTACTAAATTATTGGAACAACTATTAATGATTTTGGAGAATTTTGCTTATATCTGCTTTTGTGACTTTCTGAATTTTAATATTTGCCATGGACGTTTTAGTGTATGGTTATTATATACATTTGTCGTAAGCCACTGAGAGTCCAGGTGATTGTGGTGTGCACAAATAGAAAAATATAATGATTTCAAAGCATAGCTATGGGGATTTATTTCAATTTATTCGCTGGATTGCAAACTCCTAAAATATAAGGGATACTTACTGCAGCTGCAGCATCCATTTGTAGAAGAGGGATTCATATTGTTTCATTAACTTTTCCCGTTCAGCAGCAAAAGCAACAGGTACATTGTTCAGGAGATTTCGTAGAGAGTCCTAGACCATTTAGATTCATTGCAGAAAAAAAGGACTCATCAGTAAATTTCTAATTGATGATATAATGAAAAGGTTCTTAACTGATGAAAAGGCTTTGAACAGAATGATCTCCATTATCAGAATTTTCCAATTCCTTCTCCATCACCCGGTTCAAAAAGGGCTAAAGACTAATAGAGTGCAACTGAAACTGCTTTAACCTATGAAGTGCTTTATGACTTGGTGCAGAGTATTTTTAAGACTGCATCCCTCCCCCAGAATTGGCTCAGCCATTTCCATCATAGCAATAGCAACACCACTTAGACTTATATACTGCTTCACAGAGCTCTCTGAGCAGTTTGCAGTCAGCATATTGCATGCTGGGAAAAGGGTGGTTGTCCTATATTTTGGGAGGATCAGGAGTATTTTTTTCATCAAACCACCCCTCTTGAATGGGCTGTTCTCAAGTTGACTTCTGGGAGTTTTTGAAAATGGAGCCTTTGGGAGCTGATGCTCTCTGGAATGTCTATTTTTGATTGTTTGTTGTATTTTTAATTTTTATTTGTGATTCATTTTTTTAGAATTACAGCAAAATATAAATGTGATAAACATACAAAAAGGAATATGCAGCCTTTTAAAGACATAAAGGTGTTTCACATGAGAGGCAGGCATGTATGTTTAGAAAGGATGCATGCTGGACTCATACATTATTCCTGTGATTCCAGCAACATATGTGTCTTTGAGTTAAGCAGATGCTAGTGGAGAACAATGTGTTTCAAAGTGGGTATGCTGACTGCATCTTTGATTCAAAGGTGTACTTTCCTGGTAAGCTTAGGAAAAAACACTGAACACTACTGCAATGATGCAGGCACACAATTTTCTGAATTCTCAGAAATCCCTATGCCAAATAGGGAGTCCAAATAATTGAAATGTATATATAGCATTGGGCAAAACTCATAGATTTGGGAATGTCTGGGGCACTTTTTAACCTAGAGTGTTTTCTTCTGGAATCTGTTGAATTGCCCCAGAACAGCATGGTTCAGAGAATTCTGGAATGGTATGATGAAGGAAGGGACTGGATTAAATGGATGAATTCTGATCTAAAGAACAGTAAGTTGGTATAGAACGCTGATATTAAAAAAATTGAAGGAATATCTTGTGTTTAGATAATGATGCTGATTTTTTTTTTAAAGTTTTACTGTATCAGAAGCTTGTAAGCTGCTTGATTGAGAACCAGTTTAGAGTAGTATTTAAAGCAGGTTAGAAACTGAGAGACTGTGAATTCTAGTCTTGCCTTTGAGATATTTATTTATATCCTCCTTTATTACTTTTACATATAACTCAAGGTAGCAAATAAAGCCAACATTCCTTCCTCCTCCTATTTTCCTCAAACCAACAACCTTGTGAAGTGAGTTGGGCTGAGATAGACTGACTGACCAAGATCACCTAGCTGCCTTTTCACGGCTAGTCACTTTCTCTCAGCCTAAGAAGAAGGTAAATCGCTTCTTAAAAAGTTGCCAAGAAAACTGCAGGGACTCATCCAGGCAGTATCAAGTCAAAATCAACTCAGAGAAAGAAAAGAAAAGAAAAGAAAAAGCTGCTTGATTACAACACAGATATTTTCAGAAATTTCATGAGCAAGAATTTGCAGTAAGTAATAAATTTTTAAAAAGAATTTTTTTCAGTTCCTATAGAAATCATAATTACAGTATATGTACTTTCTCTGGCAAACCATGTACAAGTTATTTGCCACCAGTTCTTTCAGAATTTTTTTTTAAATTTCAAATCTAGTTTATAGCCCTGGGATTTTTCCATCTAAGTACTAACCAAGTCCATTGTTTAGCTTTTCAAGGTCAAACAAAGTGACAATTTAACTACACAGAGGGTACAACATTATGCAGTATGTAAACTATGAATGGTGGTTTGGAATATTGTGTGAATCCTGATGAATCTCTTTCTCAGTACATACTGTACCTGATCCAGTTTTTTTGTCTCCAACTTCTGCAGTGTTCGATCAGAGGTTAAAACTTTAGAACTACTGTGTGCTTCAAAATACTCTTCTACCAAATTGCTCTGATAACAAACAGAAGAATAATTAATTATTATCTTCTGGCAACATTGAGGAATAAATTGATGGCTCACAACTGATTAACAAAGTGCAAAACTTTACTATAGAAAACAGGATATTGAAATCAATCTAAATTCCCTCTAATGTTTAATAGCGTACCATATATACTCATGGATAAACCCATCCTTAAGTAAGCTGACCAATGTTTTTTTTTAACCAAAATATCATAAAAATGTGCCACCTGAAGATATGCTGATCTTCAACATTTTTGTGTTTTAATTTTTACAACTAACTTATACACAGGTGATGCATTTTTCATGCTATTTTGGTTAAAAATTTAAGGATTCGCTTATCCACAAATAGGCTTATCTACAAGTATATACAGGTATTTTTTAAAAAAGTATTAGCATATATACTTGTGCATAAGTCCATCTCCAGGTAAGCTAAAACCAATTTTTGGATGTATTTTGAAACCTACAATTCTTGGCTTATCTGCAAGTATATACAGTAATTAAAAACAAATATTTTGCATGTTATATTTTTACTGATAGAAATATAAAACAGCAAACTTCTTTCCATTCCATCTTTATTGATTTACCCTTTTCCCACGTGTTTACATTTAGATTTTGTTAAACATTTTTATATATACTATAGAAAAGGTAATCCTGCAGAGTAGAAAT
>JANHFN010010335.1:116990-138023 GCA_032468175.1 Toxicocalamus goodenoughensis
AAGGGGGGCGGCACAAAGAAAGAAACCTGCCATCAGAGTCAATATGGGCATTTTCTGAATTTTTAACACACCAAACCCTTCACCATCATTACTTTAGCGAATCTAACAGTAGCATAAGGGGATTTTGTATGTATAATATCATACTGTTTAATCACACAGGAGTACAGGACTCGGTTGCATCTAGAAGTTTGTTTTTGTTTTGTTTGTTTTGTTTATATCCCACCTTTATTATTTTTAAAAATGACTCAAGGAAGCAAACATATCCAACATACCTTCCTTCTCCTATTTTCCCCACAACAATAACCCTGTGAGGTAAGTTGGGCTGAGAGAGAGTGACTGGCCCAAGGTCTCCCAGCTGGCTTTTTTGGCTAAGGTAGGACTTGAACTCACAGTCTCCTGTCTCTAACCTTGTGCCTTAACCACTAAACCAAACTGACGCACAGAGGTTTTCACAGAAGAAGACAAAACAGTCAAGATGTCAACCGTGCAAGCAAAACTTTATTCTTTTTTTTCTTAGATGTGCTATATCTGGGTCAGAGATGGTATTCAGCAGGTTCTGACCAGTTCTGGAGAATCGGTAGCGGAAATTTGGAGTAGTTCAGAGAACCAGCAAATACCACCTCTGACTGGCCCCGCCCCCATCTATTTTCCGCCTCCCAAGTCCCAGCTGATTGAATTCCACCACTGTACTACAAGTATGTTTGGTGTATGACAAGAGAAGATGCACCACAGTTTAATAAAGAATAATAGTTTATCACATCATTCCAAATTTCAGATATAGCTACCTGAGTGAGTGTAGGAGAAATTAGGCTTTTCGTTCCTAAATATCTCTCTCACCCATGACATTCTTGCAATGGGAGAGATGTCTTCTATTACAGTAAGGAAAAGGATTGAGCCCTGTAGCCAATTTTCTTTTATTGCTCTTCTTTTGCGATGAAGAGCAACTATGCAATTTGGAAATAAAAAGGAGGGAAGCCAATTTTTCTGTAATAAAATCCATAAAGCCATCATCATAAAAGCCAAGGTGATTTCCTTCTTATTTTTGCCATTTTATTGTTTTGTTTTTGTCCCTGAATCACTTGGTACATATTTTATATACTCTTCATGCTTTGCAACTCTGCCTTATGCATTGATAAGTCCTCCTGCTCTATCTCAAGGCTTATATTTGGGCTCCATCCTCCAGTTTTCAACTTAGTGTCACAGATTTACCATGTTTGGACATCATGCTAAATCAGAAAGCTAATGACCTCTGGATAACTAAACAATAACTCCCAGCAGCCCCAGCCAGGAACACCAGTGGAGAGAGATACTGGGAGTCGCAGTATATCAACATCTAGAAGGCCTAGCTTGGACTGATTTTGGCTCTGATGTCTCATCTTCTGCCTAAACCCCATTTATGAAATTTGGCTTGATGCTATTCTTGCTTTTTTCTCATTACTGGCTTGATTGTTCATTGTTTCAACTGTGGTCTAGACAGGATAGAATTATAGCAATGTGAGGTCCTTGGTGCTCCCTGAACTTGGTTTCTTTCTTGTAAAAAAATACAAAAGAACTGGTATTTTGCTGAAAAATGGGTACTGTACTTCAGCAGTACAAATTTTGGAGGTGTTGAGGTTATAAAAATAGAGCCGATCAAGTACATTCAGATCACAAAGTTGCCATCTATTCCCTAAGACAAGACCAAACAAATAACATTACAGCTTTTGTAAATGTTGGCCCTCATAAACTCAATATTTGCAACTGAAACTTAACCTCCAGAATCGTACACAAAAAATTATCCTCCTTGGTAGTGGATCCTTTAAGAGAAACCTTTCTCTATGCAAACCATGCATAGTAGTTTTCCTCTAAGATATTATAAACTTTGGGATCTCTTGGTGTGATTAATTCTTTGTGTTTAATGATGAATTTGCTTTCATTTATCACTTCTTTGAACATTTAATTACCCAGTATTGCAAGACAATTAAGTATTGAATTAGGATAGATTAAATTTACTGAAATGCTGGCTTTCAGAGGCACAGAGAAACCAAATCCAGAGTTTGCTCTAAAAACAAGTGTTCATTTTTGAATTTAAAAAAAAGTACAAAAACAACCATAGCAAAATGACAACAAAAAATTTGCAAGCTTATTGCAAGCAATTGCATGATTGAAGCATGGGAAATGTTAAAAGTGGATCATGAATTCCGGTGAATCAACAATACGAAGTAAAGTCAGAAGTATATATTGCTGCTGATTCTATGGTCATTCTTTTTTATTAATACCAAAATTTTAGAATAACTGGAAGACTAAACTTTTTATTTTGGTATCTGAAATACTTTTGTAGAAAGTCAGCACCTACCTCTCCTAGAAGAATGAAATATTTTGGGAAATATTTTTAAAAGGCAGAATATTATTCTAAAGGAGAAATGGAGAAACATGCTCTTAAAGACAGAAAACAGATTCAGTCTTTCTTAATAGCCCTCAGCAGATATTTATGTCCATTAAGAAAGATTGGGCCAGCCTATTCAGAAACCAGCCCTATTTTCCCTGCCCCAAGCAGAAACTAAGGAGTCCAGCTTTTAGATGCAGATTTGGTAATCCATTCAGAAAGACTGGGTCAAGACAGAAACTCAGATAAGCAACTAACAAAAGGTCAACAAAATTAGCTCAGACAAGCACCTAAGATTTGCATTTCCTCTAGAGGAGGAGGAGTCGACTCAAGGAGAAGACATTTTAAATAGACAATTAACACAAAGAACACTACAGAGAAGTGGAGAAAGAAAGAAGGTTAAAAATTTGAGATTTAAGAAGGCAATCTAAGGGGGAATACCTATGAAGTTGGGAAAGGCAGAAAGACCCAGCAGAAAAGGGGAAAGGAAGATATTAAAAAAGAGAGGGATATAAACTGGAATGAGAAAAGATATGGGGAAAAGAGGGGGAGGAGAAGCAGTAAGAAACAGGTGCATGAAATAAAGAAATACGGAAATAGTAAAATGTTGAAAAGAAATTGTTTTTTCAGAGATAATGGTTGATGAATTAAAAAGGGGATTCTGCAGGTGGGCAATAAAGCAATGGGAACTTAAGCAACTTGTAACTTCCTGCTGGTTTCCCCACTTACATTTGGGAAGCCAACAAGGAAGATTGCAAATGTCAATCATATGATTGGAGAACACTGCAATTGTCATAATGGCAAAGCAGTTGCCAAGTACCCAAATCATGACCCTATTACTGCAGGGACATTGCAATGGCCACAACTTTCAGGACCAGTTATAAGTTCTCCGCATTCCACACTATTGTAACTTTGAACAAGTTTAACAAGTGGTTGTAACCCATGTAGCACTTGCTAGGAAAACAAGAGTACAATAAGGCTATTGATTTCTCATCAATTTGTGGAGAGAAGAACAGAATGCTAGACAAGATAGATTTTTAATTTGATTCAACACAATTTTACTTCTGTTCCTCACATGTGGGTTTGTGGCTATATTTTATATACTTTTGACCTAGTTTTCATGGAACTCAATGCAGTTGTAAACTACATTTTAGCTATGACTGTCATAGGCTGTTGTTACAGCCAGCCTTGATGTATGATACTGCAGAACAGAACACAGTAATTTTCTCATGAGACCACCAGTATTCATATTTTAGATTTAGTAATAAAACATTAAGCCAGGACTGTGGAAAGCTTCTTCACTAGAAATCTCAAAAGACTGGAACTGGAAAGCAAATTATAGGAGAAATATTTCATAATGTCACAAATTGTATTAGCTACAACTACTACCGTGTTTCTGAGAAAATAAGACAGGGCCTTATTTTTTTAGACTCCTGAAAAAACACCTAGGCCGTCTTTTCGAGGGGTGTCTTAATTTTTCCCGCACGCGCCTCGCCCAGCCACTGGGCTGCTTCTATCCGAAGGAACGCCCCACGTGCCTTGCCTCTCCAACGGGCCCCTTCTTTAGCAGCTGAAAGCGCCCCATCTGCTCCCTTGTCTCCCTACCAGGCTGCTTCTGTAGCAGTCAAATGGAGCTATTCCACAAGCTTAGCACAGACTGAGGGAAGAACGGCAGGCAGGAAAATTCTCCCTCCCCATTTTCCTCCCTGTTCACCAAAAAGCCTCAGTTCCAAAACTTCAGCATTCGGAATGGAGGGTTTTTGGCAAACAGAAGGGAAATGGGGAGGGGGGATTTTCCTGCCTGTCACCTATTCCTCAAGCTCCCTCTCCCTCCCTATTTTCCTGCCTTTCGCAAAAATGGCTCCACTCCGAGCCTTCAGCATATCCCAGGACCCTGCAAGGCTTTTTGTAGTGTGCGTGCGAGCAGCGGCTATGAGGTTCGTCACATCAGCATAGCCTCTTCGAACAGGACCCTGTAAGGATTGCTGTGCCATTGTGCATGCGAGTGGCGGCACCGCTGCGAGTTTGGATACATTGGCGCAGCTGCTCACGGTAGGATGCCAGCTGCACCAGTGTGATAATGCCCATGGAGGTGCTGTCATTCATGAGTGCAATGCCACAACAAGCCTTGCAGGGCCCTGCTCTAAGAGGTATGGATAACAGACAGGAAAATTCCCCTCCCCATTTTCCTGCCTTTCACGAAAATGGCTCCACTCCGAGCCTTCAGTGTATCCCACGATTGCAATGCAGAAGGCTCCATTCCGAATCTTCGGCATTGCAATCCTGGGATATGCTGAAGGCTCAGAATGCCTCTGCTTCAGTGCAGAATGACTTTCGCCCCTCTCTGCAGCCGGACACTTGCCCCCCCCATGCCTGTGCTGCCACTCGTGCCAGCCATGCCCACCCCCCAGGGCTTATTTTTGGGATAGAAGTAATATTAGGCCCACCCCCCAAAAATTAGGATTGGGTTTATTGTTGGGGTGGGTTATGTTTTCTGAGAAACATGGTATTTCTTACCTGTCATTCTTTTCCGAGTCCGGTAAGATAATTTTGATAATAAATCATTTCTATTAGTCTGTAAGGAATAGCAAGTATATTAAATCCCATTCTCAAACATCTCACATCTAAATATTCTATTTCCTAACAAAATAACCATCTACATGCAAAAAAAAAAATTGCTTCTAAGTGCAAAATCTCCTTTCTCAGTCAAAAGACTGATCAATTTTTTTCAAATATATGGATGTTGTTTATATATAATACTATCAGTTCATTGAAATGGAAATCACATATGTATCTGATTTCCTTGGTACTGTGGTTCCCCAACCTTTTGGCTCTACAGACTGGCAGTGGCGATGGCAGTAGTAGCAAATGGGAGAGGGGATGTACGTAATTTTCAGAAAGATATCTTAAGTCTGTTTACATACTTAAACTATTTGAAAATATATTTATTCAGATAGAAAACAATACATTGTCAGCATAAGCAGCTCAATTTTCCAAGTTTACAATCAATCACAATTGATATTTTTAACAGCCAAAAACTTCACTCACATCTTCCTTATCTTTGCTTGAAGAACATTCTGAAAATTAAAAATTGAATCAGATTATGATTACATATAAATATCATAGGTTTTGGCAGTTTCAAGTGCATCACAGTTATTTTTTTAGTGTATATTTCAGCTAAAGCCAGAGATTCAGCCTAATTTAAAATGTAGTATGTACACATTTGTCCTCACTGTGCATGTAAATAAGAACCAAACCATATGTTTTTATAACTAAAATTGTCAATAGTAATTTTTTACTATTGGAGTTTTTTTGCCTTGATAAGTAAGTCTATTGCCAATGTCTTCCCTATATAAATTCTATGCTACTAATAGTTTATCTGAATTGTAGATAACCCAGCCTTGTAAATGTTTCAATAAATTTAGGTTTATATGCTGCTAGTTCAGAAAGGAATTTGGGAGTATAAGAATAAGCATATCTGTAGTATTTGATACTAGCTTCTTCTGATAGGAGGTTATTAATCTATGCCATTTCTTCAACATTTGTTCCATAGTTATCTAATTATGAACACTGCAATCTATTACCACTCTGCAATTGGAAACCACATAATGGAAATGAGACTAAAATCTGGAGTCTTTGGTATCAGCATATCGATAATCATTTAGTAATATAGAATTATTAGTATAGTAGGAAGTATATAATCATATATGCAGAATTCCCCAAATGCCCTTTTAAGCAGTTATTATGAACATTTCCCCAATTTTTGTTAAATATTCATAATGAATTTGGGCACTCACGTACATACATATATTGTGGTCACTCACCACAATATAAATACAAAATAAAGCAATTGATGATTAAATCATTAATGCAATGAAAGGATTTAGTGTAGCAAAATTTCACCATGTTCATAGACACAAAATCATACTGGCTTGATAACAAAAACTGAATTTATATCAATACTTAGTATTTTACTCAACACCCAGAATTGTTGAGAATCGGGCAGCATACAAGTTTAACAAACGATTATATGAGACATGATCAGACGGAAATTACACCCTTATTTTGGCATTCATTTATTAAGGGATAGTACTTCTCTACTCAGCAATCAATTTATTTTCCATTTTAGAACAATTGTAAGACAAATTCTGTATTCTCCAAAATGTAAGTTCACAGCTAAGCAATAAATACATGCAACATAAAATACATATTTTTGTCTACCTCATTTCTTTAGAATGACTTTTTTTTAAAGCAAATTGTGTAATTACCTATTTTAATCAAATATTTAACATTTTAAAAACTATTAACAGAACTTACTACTGCTGATTTTTGGAGTGTTTGTTTTCTCCTCAAGCTTCTTCAAACTGTTTTGCTTTGTATTCTTTGCTGAATTCTGAATTAGCTCAGAAACTTTAAAAGTTAAAAAAAAACTCCAATTAAAGCAACTTGCAAATAGTACTTAAATACACAAAAAGACAGCACAGACTCTATGTACAAATGTATTCAATATCTAAAATTATTACCATAGCAACAATAAATAATATGATTCTAACACAAGAAATATCCAGGGCAGCAAGGATATTGCAACTTGTTACCTACCAATTTATTTATTTATACACATTTTACTGATCTTGATTTTCAAAGTCTTTAGTTCCCTAAACAGTCCTTTACCTTGTAGAAACCTTTTAGGAGTAGTAACAAAATAATTCTTTTACAAACACCTCTTCTGGGGTGTAAACCCATTTATGGATTTTTCTCGCCAAAGACGCTGAATTGGTATCCACATTAACATATCTCTGACATCAAATGAAGATCTTTTCATAAACTATATAATTGGCTTTAACTTGTGCTGCTGCTTAATTTATCTTGTGCTTTTATCTTGTTAATTTTGTGCTATTTTATTTGATTTTATCATACCAGTTTTAACTTGGATAGAATTTCCTGGTTTTTTATTGTAAATTACCCACAGCATTTTTTGGTTATTGGGCAGCTTAAAAAAATAAGATAATGACCAGCACGCACAGGTTTAGCTTTTTATTTTAAAATGTTTCAATATTAACTATGTTGTGATACATGCTAAATTTAGAATTTTGCAAAGTTTTAGAAGCAAGCTATCAAGCTGTCAGGCACAAACGACCAGACCCGCATGTAGTTCAAGCTAGGTGCTTTATTGTTCTATGCTAATTTCACAGAACTCTTTGCAGACAGATAGATTCACCTGAGAAAGACTAGAGAAGATTCAAAGGCATTTTTGTGTTTATGTAAAGAGTCTGTGCTAATTCCTCATTGGATCCCTCTTCCAGAATGAAATGGTTGCTCTCCAATATAAACTAACAAAAGACTAGTGTTGTGAAGTAGAGCTATGAAATCTCATCAGTCCAACAAAACTGGTGAACACTACAGGATTAATTACATGTATTTTATACATATTCCATGGCATCTGTTACTCATAGGACTGACAGACCTGGATTGTGTGTTCAGAGCAGATTTAGGCTGTTTTTTTAAAGGAATCCATGAGAAAGCAAGTCATCCAGATGTATACAAGTACCTATGTACAGTATGTAAAAGAAACAGAACATGAAACACAATACATGCCTCTCTCTGCCATCCTATTAGAGCGTTTTGGAGTTTGGAATGGAAAGACATCACCACCACTTGCACTGGAACCATTTCTCATTGACTCTAAAAAGTATACATATCAATTAACCCTTAGAAGAATGCTTTCAAGGGAACTGATAAAAAGATTTATACCAACAACAGATTATATCTAATTAGCAATATAAACATTTATTTTTAAGGGTTAATATGTCTTATTTCTTGGTGGAATTATGTACAAAATATTGAATATTTTCATGCATAATATGAAGTAAATATCCACATAATGATGGCTGTGAAAATGTTGTGTTTCCCAAAGTACCTTGAACATCTAAGGCTGTCACATAATCCTGTTCTTTTAAAATATCCTGGGCTTCATCATCGGAGCTATTCTCCAGATTTTTCATCCATTGTTTAATCTCAAGTGTATGCGGAACACTTAACTTACGAACTTTGAGACCTGAAAAGGCAATAAGACTGCTTAAGAAAAAATACATGATAAATAATTTTCGTAGGTCTATGAAAACCGATCATTTTCAAGGAAGTTATACATTCCAGAAAAATAAAGTTGTATAATTTTTGAAAAGAATGTAAAGAAAACAAAACAATTACTTTAAGAATTAATATTACAATGTTGATATTACAAGAAAAGTCAGTTGTCAAAACGTCCTGAAGGCAAAGTATATATCTACACTAAAAGATAATGTGCTGTTGTGAAGTTGTATTTTTGTTATAATGTTGTCGATACTGATGACATTAATGCCAAAGTAGATTTCATCCAAATTAATTTACTATTTGTAAGATTGCTAAATACTTCAGCAGCATTATCTTGCTCTCACATCATATTTTCAGAGGATCGTGGTAATTAATTTCTCCAAGTACAGAAAAAGCCACTGCTTTTAAAATGATGTAATTATATAAGCACAACAAAAATTATTAATATTTTTGGAAAATTAAGAATTAGACACCTTATTCTAATAATAATAAAGCAACTAAGGATACCTGCATCCTCAGAGATATGCCTCAGAACATCTTCATCAGCCACAAATTTAACCTCTACGACATTAATCCTCTTTATGTTTGGATTACTCATATCAAGGTATCTAAGCCAAAAAGAAAATAAGTTGACATATTCCTATCAAAATACAAATCTCATTTAAGTTTAATTTATTGTTATGAATAGCACCTAAATCTAGAATGCATATTAAGTCAGGAATATATATTATTACTACCAGAAGTAGTATAAAAGCTTGCTTGGATTTTTATAAAAGCTTGCTTGGTCCTCAACACAAATAGAGAAAATAAATATATGTTTAAACAAGTCATTGAATAATTTCCTTGATGGATATTGTTATCCAAGAAGGCACTCATGTAGAATATGTAGATAATATAGAATATGTAGATAATATAGAATATGTAGATAATATAGAATATGAAGATAATATCATATGAAGATAAGATCATATAGAATATGTAGATAATATCCTCATAACATGCCAATGGAGTAAGGCAAGACTTAGATTTGGCACCTCAAAATATACAAAACTCAGTTTCAAAACTAGTTAAATTTCAGCAGTTAAAAACACAATAAAACAATTTGTATAGTACAATGGATAATGACTTGATTCACTTACATATGGGAAGACTAAGAGTGTAAGCCTGTGGTGGTAGGGCCCAATTTGTCATCCTGTGTAATCTGAAGGAAACAGGGGGAAAAAAGCAATTAATAGATATCGTCAAATGATCAAAAAGGCTGATTTACCACAGCACTGAAAGTAGGGATTGAGTTTCCTTATCTAAGGTACGCAATGCTTGTAAAACTTATTTTATATTTTATCTATATATTTTCCAGTAATTTGATATCAATAACAGATTGATATGATTGGATTAGATTAGTTATATATACACTTTTTGCAGAACTCTCTATTCTTTTCTATTCTTCTTTTCCACCTAAAGTTTTTGCACAAACAATACTTGCAAAATAGAAGCAGCTAAGGATAAATGCAGAATATATAAGCATATTCTATTGTTAAAACAATCTGACATTATAGCCTACCTAAAAAGAAAGATATATATATATATACAATGTCTATAATTACCACATGCTACTTTATAGATGAAATGGCAACGATTTAGGAATTACAATACAATACACAAACTTACAAAATTTTGTTCAAATGTTAACACAAAAATTCTGACTGGCTTTCACATCAATGTAAAAATAATGCAAACCAATGTTATCTATTGAAGCACATTTACTTGGAAAGGAACAAGGGTAGGCAGTTATATTTCTTACTAAAGAAATACAATATGGTGCTAAAGCCATCACAGGCAGTCCTTGATTTACAATCACAACTGAGCCCAAAATTTCTGCTGCTAAGCAAGACAGCTATTAAGTGAATTTTCACCTATTTTATAACCTTTCTTGCCACAGTTGTTGAGTGATTCCATGCAGTTTTTAAATCAGTCCCACGAATCCAGCTTCCCCGTTGACTTTGCTTGTCAAAACGTTGCAAAAGGTGATCACATGACCCATCATAAATACATACCTGTTGCCAAGTTTCTGAATTTCGATCACGTGACAACAGGGATGCTGCAAGTGTGAAAACCGGTCCTAGGTCACTTTTTTCAGTGCCATTGCAACTTTGAACAGTCACTAAACGAATAGTTGTAAATCAGGAGGACTGTCTGTAATTCAATCCTCTGCCATTATCTATTCAAAACAAAACCCTGCTGTGTTAAAACGGGATTTACTTCCAAGAAGAGAAAGCAGGATTGTGGGTATCCCACTTTTCAACAAGTTGTGTTCAATGAAGCAAGCCCACAGTCATAGTACCCCGGTAGAAACAAAAAGAATTTAATCTGAAATAAAGGCATTACGTATGGCCTAAGAAAAGAAGAGGTAATCTGGAAAGCCATTTCACACGAGCAGCCTGCAACTGCCCGCGTATTCGAACTACAATTCCCAGCATGCCCCGCTTATCGGTCATGTCGGATCGCACCGCTGCGAGCTACACCGAACCGTAAACACCTTCACGGCACGGTGGCGGGGTCGGGGGAGGGAAGAGCTCCCCTCTCTCTCTTTGAAGTTAGCAGAGTCAGCAGTCTCTTCATTGCCACCAAACCACACAGAACAACGAGGGGGAAAAAACGCACCTTCCTTAGACGGGAACCGCCGCCTTCTATTTTAACCAGAGCTCACTTTTCACCGATCGGCCTTTCCGACTCCCAGTCAAGCTGGCTGGGGAATTCTGGGAGTTGAAGTCCGCCAGGCTTAACGTTGCCAAGGTTTGGCGAGCCCCGCTTTAACTGAGGCATCTTATTTGGCAGCGACGTTTGCGCTCCCTTGCTCGCTCCCTCCCCCCCCCGCGCGCGGGAGTCCCAACCCGGCGCCCTCAACGCTGAATCATCTTTCCCTTCAGCCGACGGGGGAGCTGCGACCGGTCTCCCCGCCCCTGACTCGCTCGCTCGCTCCACCCAGTCCCCTCGCTGCTCACCACATCACAGCACCAGGAGAAACGCGGCTTTCCCGCCAGCTACCAAGCGCTCCGAGCCAACCTCTTTCTCAGGGTATCGCGGGCCTCTCCGATGGGCGGAGCCAAGCCAGCCTTCGGGTGAAGCTTCGGCTTCCTTCCGCGGACGCGGGATTGGCTCCTCCCGACGGCCAATGGGCAAGGACTCCGCCCCGGAACGCGACGAGATGCGCGGCGGTGACGTCTCCCGAGTCCGCTCTTAAACTAACCCTATTTATTAAAAACAAAACAAAAAACATAAAAATCGCCGGGAAGGGGAGAGAGAGCCCGGGAGGAGGTGGGAGCCCTCGGTCCGTTTTCCGGCGAAGTCGGGCGCGAGGAGGCTGCGGGGGCCTTGGAGCCGCCTAAGTTCAACGAATAGGGAAGCTCCTGAATGCTGCTTACTGCGTCTATTTCCAAGTGATTGTAATTAAAAGGATTTAGGCATCTCATTTTATAATCCTAATCAGGATATGAATAATACCCGATTCTGAGAAACGTGGCAGATACATGGTGGTTAGCAAATTTGGGGGCTGGGGAAAAAATTCAGGGGTATAAAAGCAGATGGAGGCATCTTGTAGGATAGCCATAGTACTTACAATAGCAATGGCTTTTGGGCGTCGGGTGATGCCGCTGCCTTATTCGTCTTTCTCCAGGCTGGATGTCCTTCTTCGTTTGAGCTGCCTCCCAGATCCATCCTTGAAATTGACCTAGGATACAAGGCTGTAAATAAACCCTGAAACCAACAAGCACGGAATCGCCTTCTGTTTAAGCTCCCATCTGCTGCCAGGATTTGAATTTCGACCCAGTTTCTCCCAGATTCCAAACCCCTTTGAGAAAAATACCTGGAAGGTCTCCCTCCTCCCCCAATAAATTAGGCTGGATTAAAACAAACCGCTTCTTTTTTGTGCGTCCGGAGGTTATTAGTCAACGGAGTAAAGGAAGCAGATAGGCCTGGAAGGTAAAGAAAGGATGGAATTAATCCCGATCTTCAGCATCTCAATGCGCTTTGGATGATGCGCGCATCTTATTTCACGCTCCATAGATTGTGATGAGCAAACCGAATTTGCCATTCGCCTATCTCAAAATATTTGTAGGGGAAATCACTGTGAAAACAGATGGTCGTAAAAAGAAGAAAACACACTTGCCATGGTTAACAATAGCAATGGATACACATATTGTGACCAAAGAAATGATAGGGATATATCTGTAGTAATCAGGAATCATGGAAAAAAATTTGCAATTTTGTGATTTAGCAGAAGATGGCAGCATTATTTAAAAAGATAAAAGCTTCTTTCAAATTCTACAAATAACCTGAGGACAAATTATGCCAATTTTTTAAAAAAAAGATAGCTACAGAGGTGCTTAAAATTTTGTGAACCATTTTGAATTTACAATGGTTTTGCATAAACGGGTGGGATCCGACAGGGAATTACCAGTTCAGTGAAATCATCATCAGCACGCTGCGAGCAGAGAAGCAGCCTTTCAAAAAGCCCTTTTCTCCTGCTTTTTTAACTGCAGCTGTGCCTCGCACGGCAGCTGAAGTTGAAAAATCAGGAAATAAAGATCAGGTAAGAGCCCAGGTGGGCAAAAACATCAGCAGACATAGAACCAGTTGCATGTCTGCTGCTCTTCAGAGCGACCAGTTGTCCAGAGGTGGACAGAACCGGTAAAAACCCACCCCTGCAGTAGTGTGGCTACCTCAACTTCTCTTCACATCTTCTATCATTCTCCTCACTGGCTTCCCCACCCTAACAATGGGATGTGGCTTGTTTCACTGCAACTCCCAGAACTCCCTGTGAGCATGGCTAAAAGTGCCCATTAGGAACATTAAAACCTAGAGAAAAGCAGTTTTAGGGATTGTCATCTCTTGAAGATATGATAACAGCTTACAGAGCATTGATTATCTAAGGCAAATGGAGGCAACATATCACAGAATTAGAATTGGAAGGAGACTTAGTAGGCGTCATCTAATCCAAACATCTGTTCAACATTATACTAACCAGGATTGACTAGAGCAGCGTTTCTAAACCTTGGCAATGTTAAGATGTGTAGACTTCAACTCCCCAGCCAACAAGGCAATCCTGTTGTAAATGTGATCACCACATGGTTTTGAAATCTAAAATGACCCACTGGAACTAAAAAATAATACTTCAAATCCGAGTTCAGTAATTATTTCTCCTTTAAAAAAGAAAAGGCTGAAGAAGTGAATATATTCAGCTGGAAATATGGTTAAGTTTGTGGAAGAAGAGTCGATGTTAGAAATACACAGGAGACATAAAAAGGCAACTCAGCATTGTAAAAAAATTAGTATGCTAATGTTAACTGATCAACAGTTGCTGTTTTTTTAAAAGAACTATAGTTCTTGTAGAATGCCATATACCTGAATATTTAAGTCTGTTTTTTTCCACTAAAGAACGTCAGTTAATACAGCACAGTGAAGATAGAAATAGCTACTATTTATTGCTGAGGAATTCTGGGAGTTGAAGTCCACAAATTTTAAAGTTGCAAAGCTTGCACACCCCTGCTCTAAGTATCTGCTGATTTGTGGGAGGAGGGTTCAGTATTCCATCTCAAACTTGTTGTCACCTGTGCATAAAATTATCAAAAATATTGCTATGAAATGAGGACGAAAGTATTATGGACTTTCAGCTCCCAGCATGGCTGGCTGGGGAATTCTGGAAATCGAAGTCCATGCATTTTTACTTTGCTGAGGTTGCAAAACCCCTACTCAAGTCATTCCTCAATCTAGGATCCTAAAGATTCTGCATTGATTTTGACGCCTGTTGTTATGGCTTGAAGCAAGATCTGCTAATACATCAGGGGAAAGATGGGGAAAACCCAAGATTATATTTGTTTTTTTCTTTCAGTCTTATAGGTTAACTTGAGATTGGGATATAAAAATATGTTTTATAAATTAACTCCTCACCCTGATATATGCTATATTTATTGCCAGTGCTTGATTTAAATCACCATAAATTGTTGTCAGCCTTCCTAATTATTTTTATTTTTTAAATTATTTTTATCCCATCTTTATTACTTTATAAGTAGACCAAGATGGTGACGATACCTAATACTCCCTCCTCTTCCTATTTTCCCAACAACCACCACCCTGTGAGGTAAGTTGGACTGAGAGAAAGAGTAACTGGCCCAAACTCACTGACTCGCCCAGTTTTCATGGCTAAGGCGAGACTAGAAATCAGTTTCCAGGATTCTAAGCCAGCATCTAACCTCCTCAGCACACCCCCTAAGGCACTACTACTTTCCATAGCCACTATGACCACTTCCCTTACTAGCATTCATATGTATGACAATAGAGTCCATTCATTCCAACCAGCAACTCTAAAAGAGTCACAACTCAACACAATGGCAACAGATTTTGGAATATTATTCAGCTGGCCTTGTTGGTAAAGAAAGCTGCATATTGCAGTAAATATAGATTTGTAACCTGAGTAATAATACTAGAAATGCTTGAGCTCTTTTGTGTGATTCATATTTATTTAAGAACCATACCCCACCTTTCTTCCAGCTCAAGGTGAAATACATAGTACAATACTCTCTTCTTTATATTCCTCAGCTGCATTCACACAAGTTTGTACAATATCCTCAATTAGTTTTAATCTTGGGTAGCTTTTCTGTAGCTTAGTATGTGTTGTCCCAAAAGCAACTGTACTTTCTTGGGATTTCCCCCCACCTTGAAAACATTTAGCTTCTCATCCAATAAGCTTCTGCAAAGAGACCATTGATTTAGCCTTAATTTACTGAATTAACCAAGTTTCCTGGTTTGCACGCTATATGCAACCCTAAACAAATGGCAATCAATGGGCCTGCACAACACACACCAGTCTATGGAGATTCTCAATCATCCAGGTCATGGTTGTCCCAAAGGTGTTTTTCCAAAAGACAACTGGAATTTTGTTGTTTTTTCCCCTTGAAAACATTTTGCTTCTTATATAAGAAGCTGTTGCAAATATTATCTGGATCTTGTTGTAATCTTACACCTCTGCCAAATAAACCTGCCTTGGATTCTTTGCAGACAGGTGGGCTTAATCCCAGAGACTGGCTTGCTTAAGACTACGATCTGATTTTTGTAACTCAATCTCTTCGCTCTGATGGGACATCGGTTCAACATTAAAATTAAAATAACAAATGCACTGGATGGGTACAGCAGAGCCTGATCTCTTGCAGGGAGCACAAATGACCTTGATTTTTGTCAGGCAGAGGATGAAGGTTGTTTACAACTAGAGTTGGATAAATTTGGGGATGAGGCACTGTCAGAAAGCAGGGAGGTGTGAATGCCTCATTGTTGGGGGAAGCTGATGGATCCTTTTGGAAGTGAGCTAGCAAGAGGGGGAGGCTGCAGCCCCCGTAGGCAAGAGAAAATAGGAGTCCAGGAAACCAACCCACCAGGAGAGCCATCAAGGACCTGAGAAGAGCAATTGATAACTTGACAGCCCATTTAGCAAGATAATGGAGCCTGAAGGCCCTTTGATACATTGTCCTGGAGGGAGGGGCTGAGAAAAAAGAGGAAGAGACCTTGACTCCTGTGGTTTTATCTCTCAGCTATCTGCTGGGGTTTTTCACTTTATAAGTCCCCCATGAGCACTAACCAGCCAGGCCAAGCCAGCCTTGTCTTGTCTTCTGGAATGTCTGGGGGCCATGGGGCCTAGTGGTTAGGGTTAAGAATCCCCTGGGGAGGATTGGGACATTTAAAACAGGAGGAAGGTTTTTAAGGGTGGGAAGGTAAGCTGGCATTTACCTCAAGAGTATAAGACCCAAAAGTATTGCTTGCACAATAAAAAAAAATATACCCTAGATTGCAATTGTTGAATGTATTCACCAAAAATTCTCTGGGGTTCTTTTATTTCCCCCCCAATGGAATCTTAAATCATGATCTTTAATATCTTAAGGTATAATAATACCCATCAGCTTTTATTTTATACGGCAGGTTGTTCCTTCAATAGGTCTAATTTCAGGTGCCCTGAAAGGCTCGCGTGGCAAAGGCAATTGATATTGGACTGATTTAAGAGCAAACACGGGAGCCTACGTTATGGAGGCTCGTATAATTCATTGCCTTAAAAATGCAACCCATCACTTGAATTGAAACTACATTAAGTTTGATGCCTGTCAAAGCAGGCAGGTGAGTTTTGCAAGCAAGTCTTTTCTCTGCCTTCCCCCAGTGAAATCTTACAGTGAAACACATCTTTTAAGCTGACAACAGTAGGTATCAAAACAAGTTTTCTGAAAGTAAGGAGAGAAAGGGGAAATTTTTCGTGTCACCCCTAATTCTTCTTTAGAAAAAAAAACAAAACTTCCCATCTCTGCTAGAATTAAGGAGCTAATCCAATCTAGCTCTGGATTCAGGAATGATTCCATTACATCCTGATTCCATAGCAGCCTGAGTCGTAAAGATTATGCTGGAGATAGTACACTTGTTTCATGATTTATGGCTTGTTGCAATAAAGGGCTAGTGCAGCCACAGCATATATTTATTTTATATCACACCTTTATTATTGTTGTATAAAATTAATTCAAGGCACCAAACATGGCCAAACGCATCTTTCTCCTCCTATTTTCCTCAGAACAACAACCCTGTGAGGTGAGCTGGGCTGAGAGAGTCACTGGCCTGAGGTCACCCAGCTAGTTTTCATATATTAGATGTTTTTAACAGTATACAGATAGTCCTTGACTTGTGACTACAATTGAGATGTTTGTTAAGTGAGCTTTGCCCCATTCTACCACCTTTCTTGCCACAGCTGTTAAGTGAATTACTGTACTTGTTAAATTAGTAACATGGCTGTTTTAAGTGAATCTGACTTCCCCATTAACTTTGCTGTTCAGAAGGCCACAAAAGGGAACCACATGACTCTGAGATATGGCAACCGTCCTAAATATGGGTCAGTTTGCCAAGCATCTATCTGTCTATCTATTTGATCACATAACCATGGGGATACCATAATGGTTTTAAGTGTGAAAAAAATGGGCATAAGCCACTTTTTAAGTGTCGATGTAACTTTAAATGGACACTAAACAAGCTGTTGTAAGTCAAGGACTACCTCTACAGCAATATTTCTCAACCTCAGCAACTTTAAGAAGGGTGGATTTCAATTCCCAGAATTCCCTAGTCAGCACAGGGAATTCTGGGAGTTGTTGAAGTTGAGAAACATTGGTACATGGCATTAAATCTATTAGTTATTTTAACAATCTCCTGCTGTTTTACAAATCTGATTTACATCCTTCAGGAACACAAGTGTCTCTTCCTCCTATTTTTTACCTGTAACAACCATCCTGTAAGGTTGGCTGAGCACAAATGAAAGTGACTAGGCCACTGTCATCCAGAGAGCATTGTGGCTGGGGGAGAGGGGATAAATTATAACCTGGATCTTTTCCCCCTCCCAAAGCAGTCCAAACATTTTCAACACCTATACCCATATGCTATGTATGGAAGACAATGTAAAAATCCATGAAATTGAATGGTATTATTAATAAGACACCATTGGAATAGTTGCCTAGAGTGCTGAAATTTAGGTTAATTCTTTCTCAGCCTATCTCACTTTACACAACCATTTTCCTCTGATCTTATCGAAGGCACAGTGGGATATCACTCTTTGGTTTCACCTGTAAGGTTGGCTCAAAGTGAAAGCTTCCTTTCTATTTAGTTACATTAAAAGTATGTTTTTCCCCCTACGTTTCCCCTTTGAAGTACATACACATTACTGAAATGGTTTATGGGGTATGAAAGAATATAAAATTGAAAACCTTTTTAAAAGGATGTTGAAAACTATTCCTAAAAACAAAGTCTAATGAAATCTATAAAGCAGACAGGGGAAAAAAACCTATTCTCTTTACCTTTGAGTTTACCTTTGGTTCTTCCTCAACCTCATTTATTTCACAGAGCCATTGTATGGGAAAATGTGAAAGTAAATCACATGAGGTGTCTGGAAAGAAGATAAAAAGGGGCTTCTGTAATTGCAGATTAAGCATTTCTTCACTTTTCATAAAATTAACTATATTGGGCTGACTCTACAAGTTAATGTATTTATTGATATGTCACAATCAATTTGGTGTTCTAAAGATCCCCCCTTTTTCCATACATAAAACTCCCTTTATGACTCTAATTCCTCAATTAGGTGTAGACTGGATAAAACTGAGCATTTACTGGCTAGAATGCCCTTCCTGAAGCTACACAGAGTATTAATTTTATTAAAAGGTTTAGAAGAGAAAAATTAACACCAAGACAGAATAAAGAAAACAGAAAAAAGCAAAAGGTCAGGGGGAGAAGGAGACAAAAAGAATTAGAAAGAGGAAGCTTCTGATTTATTTTGCAACAAATACAATTAGAAAATTCTCTCTTTCTCTGTGGTGTATTTCTTGACTGCTTGTGAAGGAAAGGATAATTTAAAATGAAGTGGGGCACAATGTAACAGATATTTATCAGATTATGTGCAAGGTAGGAAACTAGGCTGAGAGGCCATTTTGTCTATCTGTCATACTAGAATTCCTGGTCTTATTTCCAAAGAAATCCCTCAAAAGCATTCTCCAATATCACACTCCGAAAGCAGGTTGCAGTTCTCAATCTCAATAACATTCTCATCATTATAGTTCCTGCCCTCCAACCCGTCCCAAGGATACAAATAATGCTGTAATGTGCTTACTCCAAAGTAACCCATTAAATTTAGTAATTTACTTCCAAAAAAGCAAATAAGATTATTAAAATGGTGGAGTTTCTCAGGTCACAGCTGCATCCAAATTGCAAAAACTGAGTCAAAAGCTGAAGTTTAGGATTTCTGAGCTCACCCAGACCGCGTTTCTCTTATTTATGCAAATAAAAATATAAATTAATACTGCAGGTATAAGTGACATAATATAAAAGAAAGGGGGTGGCGGAGAAGGCAGGGAAATTATAAATAACAGCTGCAACAATTTGGACCCAATTGCTCAAAAAAAAATCTTCCTGGTCCCTTTGTGAAACAAACTTAATTCAAAGGTCTATAAGCATAAGATTTTTTTAAAAAGTGATGGATTGTGGAGAGATTCCACAAATCATACTGAAATTGCACAGCACTGTATTCAAGCTGTACATTTCTTCCAATAATCACACATAAGATCCAGAGCTTTGGGATGGCAGTGCTTGTACAGATGAGACCCGACCTATTGATTCAAGTTTATGAATTTTCCATTTAAAATTGAAGAAAAAGTCTCTGTAGTATTTGTTATTTTCTTGCATACTTTCATAATTTTATAAGCTACCACATTTATTATTAGCCTCTTGGGTTTTCTTGTGATACAAACATTATGGAATGCAAAGCAGTAGGATTCCAAACAATAAAGCTGCCATTTTATTCGTTTTCACTTGGGAGTAAGAATGATTCAACTCAGCAAAGCTTACATCCGAGAAAAAAAAATACAACTTAATTTTAAGGCTGTGACCTTATTAAAGTTGCCTGGACAGTATAAAGCTCCAGAGAAGACTGTAATGCTTACTTGTGAATAAACAATTTAGAATTATGCTAAATTCCAACTTTAGAATTACCTTGTAAATAGGTAAGGTTACACACAGGTGAATTGCATTGCAAAAAACACAGATCTGCATAAGATTGCAGCTGACATATCCCATTCCTAAACACAGTTAGATACTAGCAAGGGTTCTTTCTAACACTTTCTAGTTCCATTGACCTAAATAGGTTTTAATTTTGAATATATTTTGGATGGGGTCATAAGTAAATGGGAACAGAGATGAGCACAGCCCTCTAAGGTTAGCAACTACTAGTCGCAGGGACTCCTTTACCTATAAGTAAATTAACAATAGTATAAAGAAGAGAGAAAATAAAGCTTCTTAAAGGGAGATAGAACTGAGTAAGATGCTATATATATATATAGAATAATAATTAGGGAACCCCAGTCTCTGCAACAATTAATATGGCCTAGGCAAACCAGATCTAAATATCCACAGCATTTTGGACCAATTCTTAACCAGCCTCCCTGAAATAGTTGAGAAGTTAGAATACACTCTACTACATTAACTTGATCTCAATGGGAAATTGCAGGCATAAATATAAGCAAATTATTTGGGGGAGGGGAGATGTTTTTATTCGTTGTTGTGAGCTGCCTCGATATGATTGATACACAGGGCCACAGATCGGAAGTCCTGTAAATAAATAAAAGGAAACTCCTTCCAAATAAATCAGCCCTTGTTACTGCTTTCAAAGCTATAAGTTGCCTGCCCTCCCCTACCTTCTTCTCACTCTTAAGGTTCTTTCTCTTTTGGACTGCAGCGTAAAAGGCAGTTATCCAACAGATGCAGCCCCTTCCCCTCTGGAAAAGCTCCAAGCCCAATTGGAAAAGCCTCATTTATGCATCTATATACCCTTAGTGCATGGAAAGAAAGCACCCCTTCCTCTCTCAGGGACCCCAAGAGCTGGATCACCCCTGGATCTTCTTCTCCCTTCCTGGCTGAAAGCTCCCCCTAGACGTCTCTACTGCTCCTGGAACCAGGATGCCGGCTTCTCTCCTGGCAGGCGCTCTACACGCTGTAGCCGCCACCCAGAGACAAAGCTGCAA
>JANHFN010010335.1:138123-151291 GCA_032468175.1 Toxicocalamus goodenoughensis
AACCGGTTCTATGTCTGCTGCTCTTCAGAGCTACCGGTTCTACAGAGGTGGACAGAACAGGTAGAAACCCACCCCTGTGTATAAATATGACTTAAAACATGTTTTCTGCACAAATTCTGAAACTAGATTAGAAAGAATAAAATTAAGCTAATGTATTAAGTTCATGTATTTGAGGAAAAGCATCCAAACCTACATATTTGTGTTGCCCAAACTATACATTAACAATAAATGTACCTACACAATATGAACAAGTGGCATTGCTATGAAAGTAATATAAAATTCTGTTCAATTCTTTTATGCTTATTTTTAAGGTTTATAAATCAAAATTAAACCATACCTCTAGGGAATGCCCAAGAATGCCAATCAAAGTAACTATAGTCACTGAAGAATACTAATTTGGATAAATTATACAATGTTGGATCAACGATAATGGCAATTCATCGAATCTGAAATATCACGTCTTAAATTGATGAAGAACAGATAGAGTAGTATCGTGTGGAGCAGTATGAAGAAAAAATATAGAGTTGGACAATTAAGTTTAAGAATTTTTTCAAAAGTGACATTTTTCATTAAATTATTGCTGATCCCATTTACCTCCATAGTTTTGGCAAAACCAAATACATGATGTTAGGCTGTCTTCATCAGGCTGCCTTAAGAACACAAATTTCAGTCTGTAGCCTATAAAATCAACTTATTAAAGTTGAAAACCTGGTAATTACTTAAACACTCCTAATATTCTAAGAAATGTATCTGAAGAACAAGTAAATCTTTTAATGTACAATGGACTCCAATCAAGAATGAGGAACCTAAGCTACTTCATGTAATGTTGGACCTCAGATGCAGTATGGCTAATGTTCAGGAGAAAATAGATGTCGGTCAATATCTGAAAGGTTATTTTTCCTACTCCTAAATGGTTTAGGGTGGTATTAATTTCTGGCCATAGTCACTGGCAGATTGGAAGTTATAGAGTCATTTCAATACTCACCCTACATTTTTGGAAATAATATCATTTTCTGTATTGTGACATTTTAGATGGTTCTAAACCTGTAACTATTTCTACCACTATAACAGTTTAAGGATTTATATTAAATACTATCTGAAGAGTTTGTGTATTGGAATGGAGTGGAATGGAATGGAAGCCAACACGAAAGTTTTAACTATCAAATCAGTAGTTGCGCTGACAATCTTCTAGTCTTTATATTCCCAAGACATGGGAGCATTTGGAAGAGAACCTTCTAAATATACAACCTTCCAATGCCTTACAGATTAAAATACTACAGCTTGTAACATGTAAACCTACTGATGATCTGTGCCAAGTAATACTAATGATCAGCCAGTTTTTAGAAATTAACTTCAGTGCAAAACAAGTATTCTGGATTGTTATATAAAATACCTACCCAAAAGAAACATGTTTTATGAGAAGAACATATACTGCTCATGTAAAAGTATACTGGGGAAAATATGACAATGTGACCATTTTTCCAGAAACAGCACAATATTTATTTAAACACCTTTTATAAATACATATAGATTCTGTGTTGCAGATTAGTTTTAATTTTATACACCTGTATTTACAATGATTCAAAATATCTATCTGTGGCAGTTATTTACATATTCAACACTTAACACAGTTCAACATTAACCAGATTCAGTAAGACAGTTACAATAATGGCTTACATGCACCAGTATAATGATCTTCAAAAACATGTCATCTGAGCTCTGTTAATAGTTTTCACAGGTCCCAAGTTAGGGCCACAAAGACTGCATTTATATTACATACTCATTTTGTTTAACATTTCACCAGCACCAAATTTTAATTTGTTTCAAATATCATACCAATATACTGGTGGAATATTAACATAAATTAACTCCTTTCATCAAACAGATTGTCTATAAAATAAGTGGGCTATTTGCTAGCTATGGTTTTTGTAAATGAGGTAAAATAGGTTACATAATGCCATAACAGTAAATCCTTCAGAAATCTTGGTTTAATAATAAACCTTTGTATGATAGATAATTATTAGTCAGATGGAAGGTGTAAAGGGAAAACAAAATGCTTTTGAAAGTTGAGCTTATGTAACTATTGTCAAACAAGCTAGAATCAAACATTGTAAGTCAGGATATCTGTTTACAAACATTAAAAATTAACATCTCCATTCATCATCAGTAACTTGTCAGAATTTATTCAAATCCAAGAGTAATGTTTTAATGTAACCAAGTTAAGCTAATCATCTTGTCTGAGATGACCTTGCAAAAAACAGGCTGATTTCAAGTTTCTACTTCTACTTTCCAATTATAAACAATACATTCAGAAATACTAAATACTAATGATAATACTGTAAAAAGTAATTGAAGGCTAATTAAGTTGTGTAAAATTTGAAACACTCATGAATATATTTCAGAATGCCTATTGTAATTGTTTAAACAGAAACATTACAAATGAGTAACCATGTATGTTGATTGGAAGTAAAAATTCAAGTAAAAACAAAATCAACGTTGATAAGCCAGTGTAAATTAAATAGGCTTTTTCCCCCACTATCTACTAATTTCAAGTATTTTATTTGTAGAATAAAGATATTGGGTTGGGTTAAACATGATAAACTATTAACTGCATGAATTGATATTATATTGTTAATGCCAGAAATAATCTTGGTCCCATTTGAAGTAAAGCACCAAAATATTCTGTTTCTGTTTTCTAGTACCAATAGATGCTGCAAATTTTAATTCTCTAATATTTAGTGTAATTGGCTTTTAAAATTAGTAGAATTCAAAATTATACAGAAATGTTTTTGTACTCACTAATATTTATTACTTTGCAAATTAAATGTCTCAGCATAAAATTGATGCTCCTTATTACAAATTATGGTATGACTATACATTTGAAATTTTATTTCTGGGAAGAACAGCAAACCAATTTTGAATATATATTTTCAAGTTTACTATACTTACTGTAGGCTATATATATTTACAAAAACAATTCAATGGTTTTTTTAAAAAAGTTGTGCTCTAATCATATATGGCAGTTTATGCAATTCAATACTGCAGCCTTGACAATTCTGACAGAAATTTAAGAAAGGATATCATAACTTGTACCCCCTGTATATTTTATTGTATTTAAATTTTATTTAAATGGATGTATGAATACATACAAATAACCAATTTTTAAAATCCTACTTGCTTTTTGAGGGGATTTGAGTTTGAATATATTATTTTCCACAAAATTAAGTAGTTATATGTTTTAAGTGCAAACTATTTTAAAAATCTTACTGCACATAAAGTGAAGGTTTTTTACAAAAGCACAATACAAAAATATTTGGGGAAAACTAAAAGGGAGAATTAATTTTTTATTCAAAATATTATTTGATGTATTAGCATAAAATTAAGATGGATATTCAGGTTAATAGTGGTATTATGTATTTTTACTAAAGCATATTTGAGAAATTAAAAATAATTTATTGAAAGAGAATTAAATGAAAGAGAATCAAACCTTTAATTAAAAAGAAATTAAATGTTTTTATTTGAATGATTCCGTGAATCCTTGGATCATAATCAATGAATGCAATATTAAAAAGATTTAACAGTACAAATGAATGTGAATAATTATAATGGGTATAATGCAGAAACCCTAATAACAGGAAATAAGTTTAATTCCTAATGAACCATGAATAAAAACTTTTGTCACAGACATGCCTACTTTGTTGTGTTAAAAAAATTAGTGTTCAACAGTTGGACTGAACCAACTTTGGATTCATCTAAGTGGTTTTGCATGTATACTACTAATGTCCCAATATTGAATTTATACATTGCATTTAGTATTAAGCAATGAATCAAATTACTAGTATTTGGCAATTATTAATTTTAATTGGTTGAATATGAAGCTTTGTTTAATTTTAAGCAATAAAATTATAATGCATGATGTGCAATTATCCAGAAATTTATAAAACAAATTTTAAAATAATTCATGCAAATAGTATTTAGATTGATTTGTCTTTTCCCCTATGTTCTTTAAAGTCTAAAATAAAATTGTCAATTTCATCTTAATTATTTGTTAAAAGCTGCAATTTTTGTACTAAAAAAATAATCTGTGGCATTTGGATGGTACTACCAGCACTCAAATTACTCCTTCAAAATGTATTTGTAACAAGATAATGAAAATCTATTCCCTGAAGATAAATACTGATAATAATGAAAAAATATTAAACAAACATTTGGAAATATATACATATATGTTTCAGAATATTACATTACTATTATAATTACATCTTGCAAACAACAGCAATTGATTGTCAACAACTGACAAATTGTATACATCTGTGTATGTATATATGCATATGCATGTATGTATGTGGGTGGGTATACATACATATATATATACACACATATATACATGCACATATCCATTCCCCAACAGAAAGAAAACTACTTCCATAAAATAGTGCAAATCAAAAGTCTGAAAATATTATGATTTCCTTATTTCAGTTGTAAAATATATGAACTTGCCTACTTTAAATCTACAAAGAGCATCAAGACACAAGACACCCAGTTTATGAATCAGATACTTTATATGTTTGAAAAACACTATCTTTTAAACAACGTCTCACTGTGATACAAATTCATCATTCTGGTATCGAATGATGCATAGTTTTACATGAAAGACTTATTAAGAATTCATTGAAAGAGCTGCCCATAAATTGCACATTAGCAATGTTTGAAATAGTTTTGTAATCAATGGGATGATTAATCTTATTCTCATATTATTGTCTATATTATGAAAAAAAACACAAGCCAGGTCAAATGGTGTAACTAAAATAATCAAACATTTGTTAATAACCATGTAACTATATGCTTACCTTTCCTCTTCTTACATGTAAAACTAGAGCAAAAGTAATGGCAGAATAGTCTTTACAATATGGTAATGATTACACATTCCTCCAGAGAAGAAAGCAAGTAAAAATATTATTTCAGACTACTGTCCTACCCAGTTTCGTTCATAGATCTTGTAATCATGTTTTCAGATTTTTATACAGGCATTTCGGTCAACACATGCACAAAATATAAAGATGCTTTGTTCTTTTCCACTGTGAAACAAAATATTGTAAGAACTGCCATTTCTACTTTACAGAAGCTATTATATAACAGGATATGTATAACAATGTTTAAATACAAATATCTGTCATATCCTTCTGAGTATTACTGTTGCCTATAATCCAGTAAAAAGTTTGTAATGGTAAATTACAAGGTTCAATGGAAAGTTCTGACTTCTGTGCCAATCTAATTCTATTTCATTTCCACATCAATGAATTTTACAAGCTACACCAGGCATTGATCTGTTGTATCTTCACTCAGGTGCCACCATTTTTTAATTCTTTCCCTTCCTCCTTTTCATAATTGAGTATTTTAACTCTCTCTTTCTCTCTAGATTACAATGAGCTTGTGAACCACAGAGTACTTTCTGAGTAATACATGAAAGGTGGTGACTGAGTGTCTATATATTTGGTAAGCATACATGGCAAGTTTACCCACTTTTGGATAGTTCGTGGTCAACATTATAAAAGCTAGTGTGCAATTCAATCCAGGTTGGGGGGAGGGAGGGCAAGAGTAAGCAAACCCAAGATGCTAAGAGGAAAGAAACAATCACACCATGAATAACAAACAAAGGAAGATGTTACATCTCCACTGAGCCTGAACCTTCAAATACACATCAATACAGTGCTTTTAGCAAAAACTTTGGGACAGTTTAGCAGCAAATACATCAACAAATGTTGAAGCAGTACTAGCATGATCTGTTAAGAGGACTAATTAATATTCTCAAGTAAGACACATATTTAAGAAAAGAGATGAAGCAGTGTTTCCTCCATTATAAAGACACAGAAACAAGGTAAGCTTCATACTTGAGTCCACAGTATGGGAAAGTTGCATATTAAAATAGGAACAGAATTTGAACAATGTACTCTTTAGAAGAAAAATAAGAGAAGAAACAAAGTAAAATTAAAAACCCATATATGTTATAATGTGTCAAATGATAACTAAAAGCAAAAGAACTAAATACAGAAAATTGTACTGCACATAAGAAAACAATCACTTTACTAATTCTATAAGGAAGTCGTTACCCCAACATATGTACACACTGTAATTTTAATACGTTGAGAAGATACAATATATATTTTATTCAATATTTAAAAAAATAAACTATAACCTCTTTAAGATGAAGATTTGCACAATTAAACACATTCCAGTTTGATAGCAGGCTACCAATCATCAATATGTAAATTAGGCTTTCTGCATATTATGTGTATACAACCACATACAGATTTTTTTTAAATAAAAACAGCTTAACATGTTAAATTTCTTTCAAAAAGAACAAATTAACTGGTCTTAATTACAGCAATATTACTTTTTAGCTATGTTTTTGCTATGTAGAATACATGGATCTGGATCTTAAAAAGCTACTCTAAGTGTAACCACAGGCTTGTAACCAATGGTTTTTTTAAAAAAATCCTGTCACCTTGGTCATAATCATTTTGGTGATCTTCACACCATTAAATCAGAAGGATGCAAACATAGTTTAATATGTTGCACAATAAACTGCTATTTAACACTTGAAAGCCCAAAGTCCCTAGCTATAAAACTATTCATGCAGTTCTCTGTATAATGGTCATAGTTTCTATTATTAAAAAAGACTGCTGAATTATATGGGAATCATATTAGTTCTCTAGAAAAATAAAGACATACACCTAGGTCCCTTCTCACTTTTTCTACAGAACAAAGAAACTTTTTGAAGTTTTCTGTAATGGATGGCTTCAGAGCTCAAGAAGTCTAACCTACATTATACATATTATTCAAAATTATTCTGAATATTCAATAATTACAGTGAATCACTGGAAAACATTCCTGAGTTTCAGTAATATTGGAATTAAATTTGACATTAGCTTTGCTTTAATGAGTGTCTATACAAAGTAACTACTACTTAGTGTAATACTAATAATTTAAAATGAGGATTACTTTAGCTACAATTCTTCTGACAAACTCCAGATTCAAATCAAAAGTCAAGGAAGAAAGACAAAAGAGAGTAGAATTGGAAATTATCAACTAAACTTAAATTTTTCTTTAGCAGAATAATGGCACTTAGTAATCTGAACATTTCAACCTCTGACCCTTTTGAAAATAAAGTATTATTATTTTGAATCTCTTCAACCTATAATTAATTCAAAAGGTTCCTTGGGGGAAGAGGAATATAACTTATATCTGTTCCTTTCATGAACTGTCAACAGAATTCCAGGTCAAAGTTCAGCAAAAATATAAGAAGGCAAAACAGCCCCCTTTTGCTTTTCACGTATACATTACTCTTCAAAACATGATGAACACTTTCTTTAGAATAAGAAATGCAATTTAAAGCAGTGATCTACAGCACAGATATCACGTATTGCTGACACACCACATGCATTCAAGGTTAAATTCAACAGTATGCATTCCCAGATTAAAGTGGGGGAGAGAATATCTTTAGCTCCCCCACATACACCCGCATTACATTAACTATATGAAATATGACTGCAATGGATTGATCAAAATATAGGCAGTGAATTGTTTCCTTTGGAAAGAGAAAGCTGCCAAAAAACCTCACTGCTTAAGAAATGATTTTAAGGATAACTGATGCCTCAGTATTTTCAGCAGCCATTGCCTCTGTTCTTGGCATTTCCCGCTGGAGAACACTTGTCCTTTTTGAAGCTTCTGAGTCTGTTCAGTGATAACATTTAGTCATTCCACAGCAAGCACCCTGAAAAACTCCCTCGCCTAAACTTCAATTGTTCTTGTAGGTTCCAAAGATTATCAATTTACAAAAGTAACTTTTAAAGGAGCATTGATGAGTAGTCATACTTGGGACAGCCCATGTCCCATTTTCTTAATCTTGTTTTAAATGTATTCATGTATCAAATTTCTACCATGTAGAGAAACAACCCTGTTTCCTGGGTGAGGAAGACATGTAAGCATGGCTCCACAGGCCTTAAAACTGCACTGTAACCTATGCTGTCTACTTACAGCCCATTCATTCTGAAGGAGCAGTTTCCTGGTCACATATACATGTCTCGGTAGCTGAACATTAAGCTTGGGAGGGCGAGAGTGGATGGATGGAAGAGGAAGACTACTCTAATGTTCATGACAAAGTGCATTTGAACCGTCATCAGAAGCAATGACAATATTCCTCTCCCACAGAATTGATTGCACTAACTCAGAGGTCCAAAGTCCTACTAGAATCTCTGAGGCACTCTTGGTTCCAAGAGACAAAAAAAAAATCACAATTCATTAGTCTTTGCAGAACTTTAGACTGAGAAAACTAACCCGTTTATTATTTCTCAGGAAAGCCGAAGCTTCGTTTTGATAGGGATCATATTCTCCATTTCCTCCAATCTTCTTAAGACTCACAGTGTTGAAATGGGAACTGATCTGCCTATAATGGATTGCACATCACCCAAGGAGAACCAAAGGCTTGGAAAAGGCATAAAGTATATTTTATACTGTTTCACAATGACATTTATGGGAGAGGGGGCGAAAACATGAGGTTTTATTGCTGTTTCAGTACAAAATATAGTATAGTATCTAAATGAATCGAACAAGATCACTAAAGCCAGGATTTTCAAACAATAGGATGAAGATTGTAGATGTTGCTCAAAAAAGAATTGGACAAATGGAAAAACTATAAGAAGGTAAAAAAAAAAAAGTTAAACTTGGGATATTAGTTGCATATTGAAACTTGGGGATCGGGACTGCTTAGTCAGAGGAGCTCCTGGTGAGTGGACATCTTTACCATTTCCAGCTTGACTTAACCGGTCCTCTTGTAGACTAATGGTTGAAAAACGATTGGAGTTGCCAGCTGCTAAGTTAGTAACACCATCACCGCCAATGCCAACATTGGAACCTGTCTGACTACCATTCACATAGTCAAATGATTTACTGGAAGAAGCACTTGCAGTTCGGATCAGGCTTACACTGCTGGCTTTTGGTACCACCTGCCCAGCAGGCAAACTCAAGTGTTTCTTTGTGGGAGTAATTTCAATTGCATCTGTACTGAGGTCAACTGACTGGTGCAGGTACTGCCTACGGGCAGATTCTCGAGGGCTGTCTGTGGATTTGGTAGCCAAGATGATCTCCTTATCCTTGGCCAAAAGCCCAGCAACTCCTTTCCTTAAGCTGCCCCTCTGAGATATGGATGACGGTTTGGTCCCTGGTGGCTGGCTGCTAAGTGATGCCCCAGAGGAAAACCCTTCGTCAGCATCATTGACGTTCACAGATTCTTCTCGTCCACTGACTCCTTCAGCATCTGAAAATACCAAAGACCCCAGATGAAGAAATTACAATAGTATGATTCAATTTTAAAAGTGGGTAGGATTGCACAAAGGTTTTTTAAAGCAAAATTATGTTGCAAACATTTTGGAGAAATCTAAACTTCAAGTTACAGTGTTTTTATTATAATTGTTTTTATACTGCAGTCTGGAACAGAATGAATTTATTACACAATGCTTAAATGGATTAACTTTCTAAAAGATGTCCATAAGATTAATCTTTCTCAAAAAGTCATAAACCACTCATGTTTTACTACATATCTACTAATACGTAAATTATAATACTGTAATAAATTTATACATGGCTATGATCCTAGCTGCACTTATTAATAAGCATATTAAATACTAGAGAACTTTTACTTCTGTTTATGACTATTTTTAATGAATGTAACCAAAAGCGCATTCTTCCAGAAGTAAATTCTTATGGAAATCTTCCTGCCATCCTCAGTGCTAAAGATTAACCTAGAATGGTTGTGCTGGTATATAAAATCAAGTCAGAATTCATTTAAATAGAAAATAATGGTTCTTTGCCACTTTTGGTTTGTTTGACTTCATTTTTTCAATTAAACAAAGCTTAACTCATTTTTCATGCAACTCAAATTGTACCTCTGCCTATTCTAAATGCCAAAGGTGCAGTTCTACTTCAGTATTTGTAGGGGTTCTATGAAATGGAGATTTTGATGCATGCAAGTATTCCTGAATGTCATCATCTGAGTATTATTTTATGTGTGGTGTGTATTTAACAGTGGGTGCATGTGTCACTGTGAGGTTTGTAAGAATATTTTTGCCTATCAAAGTTGCACTGGATACAAAATGGATGGCATATAAATGTAATAAATATACATAGTTTTTATTTTTTTTCCTTTCTGAACAGTTTCAAACACTGACACATTATCAGGGAATGAGCACAATGTGGAAATATTATAAAGAAGAGAACAGATTATTTACATAGCAGAAGCAAGTCTCCATATCTGTATCTGTAAAATATTATTTATCTTTAGCTAACCAAGTGCTTAACCAGCCTCTCAGAGCATTCTGTCTTCCAATCAACTATTTAGACACCATTGTTCTAACTTAATATTGTTCTGTTTTGTACAGTAATCCTTAGCTTACAATTATCCTGACAAACATAATTTCTCTCCCATTTCAAAAATCTCTGCAAAGTAATCATATTCAGAAATGTAAATATGTAGAATTAAATCTGACAGCTGAGAGAATGTCCATTTTACAGACTGAAAGGATTTTTTCCTATTTTCTCAGCAATGTTCTTTTACTTCATCATTTTAACATTTCAAACATTAATAAAACAGTTCCCTGTAAAATAAGAAGGCTCCTTATATTTAAAAAAAACCTCTGAGCCTTGTAAAATATTATATTTAGAAAACAAGCCACTTTGCATACGGTATTCTTCACACAAAAAGTTAAAAAGCCATTTGAAATAAAAGAATGTCCTCAAAGCAAATGTGCCTTTTAGACTTTCTTTCATTTGATCACCATGCAAATCTAAGTGAAAGTGCTTTTGATTGAGCTGCTGCCTTCCCACCACCACCACCTCCTCTCTTAACCCCTCCTTACTTTAAGGGAGGGCACATAATATCCAGAGGTGTTTCCGAGTCAATTTCCATGGAGACATCTCAAGCCTTACAATCAAGTTTGCAAGGATAAAATGACATAAAGTGGAAGAAATGTTGTTTGTCAATGATGTTTGCAACATTATTATTTAGTATAATTAATAAAATTATCCCTTCCGTTCGAAGAAAAGAGTCAGAGAGGCTCGGTGTAAATGTTCTGAATGCCACCACCATGCAGAGGCCAAGGCAACTCAGCAGTGCTTGAAAGTGAAAAAGGAGGGAAACAACATGCAAGGTCAGGATCTCTCAAGCCATCAAGTATTCAGAAGTTCAATTGGAGCAATATATAGATTTACTAATGATTATAAATATACTCGTTTGACTTCAATGGGAACATAGTCATTTGGGGAAAAGGTTATTTTTCTCACAAAAAGTTCAAGTATATTCTGAACCAAAGTCCTTCTAGGCAATAAAGCTTGTCAGAGAAAGAACTAAAATATAATCTCAAAAGGATATTTCAACCATTTTTTAAAAAAATATTTTTTAAATCAATGCTAGCTCTGCCCTCAGCAGGTACATGATTCATCAATGTTCCCAACATTATTATTCATATTCAAAGCTTCCCTTAAATAATCAATGTAAGAGGAGTACATGCACATTAATCCTGTCAGCATTATAGTTCTACTTTTTATTAACTTATAAAGAATATTTACATAAACTGACCCAAGCATATTGCAAAACAGACTGATTATTTGTTATATACTTGGAATATTTAAAAACAGGGATAAATAAGACAGTTCAAATGAAAACAATTTTATTATGATCATAGACCAGCATAAGAAATATAAGATTGTGTCGTTTTGTTTACCCAATTTTAAAAAGAAGTAATATTTATCAATTTCATGCAAAATCAGCAAGATCACCAAGAGAGAGTAATTTAACAAACTATGATTTCTTTTTATGATTAACAGAAAACCAATCTTTTCCTATCCCAGATCACCCCCAAAAAAAGATTTGTTCACAAAAAAATATGATTTTTAAAATACTTTTTTGGTGTAAGTTATGCTCACTTTATTTATCTAGAAAACATTTAGGCAACAACACCTAATCTAGATATATCTAACATATTAAAGAAAGAAGTACTAAGGCATCAAAGCAACTCTTTGAAAAGAAGATTTGAGAATTTGTGTGAGAATTTCTGTACCTTGTTCTGGTCTTATGCACATGCAACATGTAGTTAGTACAATAAAATAAAACTAGTGGGAGAAAAATTGTGGTTAGGGCTCATTTACTGGCCATGCTCAGATTCACTCAGTTCTAGGAGTAAATTCTGAATTTCATGCTTCCATAGTTTTCCAATAATGCATCCCCTCTTCATATATTGTGAACTCTGATTGCACATGATGGGTTCAGATGCAATAAATAAGGAATCCTAATTCTAACGCTAAAGGGTTTGTTTGCTTTTTTGTTTTGCTATTTAGCTTATTAGGCGCAAGAAATCAGGAGCCAAGACAGTTCAAAAGAATACAGGTTTAATGCATGCTTTCTACAAGACTCTGAACTACTAGCAGTCAAAGGAAAATTGGCAAAAGATAAGAGTCAATGGAATTCAAGGTGGGCTGGATTTAGAACTCTTGTGGGTGATAAGGGATTCAAGATTGATGATGACGTACTTGACCCCTCCCTCGGGCTCAGCTTGGTCATCTCCTACATAGTTTTCCTTGGAGCAACTGTGAAGCATGTACAGCACATAATTTGCAAATGTTATTAAAGTCTTAAAATATCAGCAATGCCAAAAAAACTACGCTAAAGACAGAGAAGAAGCACTATAGAAATATATTAGTGAGATATGCAGATTAGCAAAGAATAAATTTGTAACTATAACTTAGAATGCATTGCTATCTGAATACTTCTGCATCAGCACCAAGGGGACAGTAGGTTAAGGACGTGCACTGAGTAAAATGAGAATCTCTTAGTAAAGAGTAAAGAGTTAATATGAAGAATACCACTATACAGGGCTATAAGATTTTTCTCTCTCTTCAGGTTTATACTACCTACTTTGAGACACAATCTTATAAATACCACAATGGCAATTTAATTCCACTTCAATCCACTGAACAGGTTATTAAACCATCTATTGAACTGGAAGTTTGGTATATAAAATAGTAAGAGAAATGCTTCCCCCTCCCCTTCTAATACTAAATTACAGTTAAAGTATTATTTTATATGCTGTAAAGCACTCCAGGTGGTGAAAACAGC
>JANHFN010010335.1:182377-195680 GCA_032468175.1 Toxicocalamus goodenoughensis
CCATATTTTGTTATATTATACTTTATTAATTTATTTGATTCTTTTTGTTAGTTTTTATTGTTTTTTTATTTTACATGTGGTTTTACATTCTGTAAGCCACCTCGAGTCACCATGGGCGAATAGGCAGCAATATAAATTCAATAAATAATAATTAATAATGCACCTGGTTGGTACCCAGCAGACCCCGAGTTCTAGTTCTGCTTTTGACACAAAGCCATCTGAGTAATCTTGGATCAGACACTCTGTCCCAGCCTTAGGAAGAAGGCACTGGCAAATCACTTCTGAAATCTTGCCAAGAAAACTGCAGGAACTTGTTCAGGAGTCAAGACTGACTCAAAGCACAAAATTAAAATTAAAATTAAAAAAAACTGTACCACCTTTGCACTTATGTAAACATATCATACATAAATGAGCTGGTAGTGTCCAGTACTCATCAGCACAAGCACAAAACAAGCATTTCTGTTGTAATTAAAACTATAGATTTAATATTAAATTATCTGATATATTTATACAGAGCTCATTGTTCTTTAATACTATTCTCCAAAACTGTGAAATATTTCAGTTACTGTTCCACAAAGTTAACATGTTAAATTTTCTAAAATTTTGATTTTTTTTTTCTTTTCAAACACAAACTTTGAATTTTTTAAAAATGTACTTATAAAAGCCATTACACTATCATTTGAAAATCCAATCACATCGGTAGACTTTACCTCTAAGTTCAAAATATCCCAAATTGTTTTGGTACAGTTCCTTCAAAAGGACAAATGCAGAAGAGAAACTGAGCAGTATATACTATAGCACCCTGCAACTAATCTTTTTTTTGTTCAAACACAATCACTGCAACAAGCCAGGAAGCAGCAAATGGGTAGCAGCAATAATGCGTCACTACAATGAAATCACCAATGGACAGTGGAATAAATATACCTGCTCCCTGTGTCAACTAAGTGATTTCTATGCATACTATCCAGTTTTATTCTTTTTAGAGAAAAGGGAACTTAAATTTTTTAAATGGAAAAAGAATAAAGATCTGAACTCAAAAAGATCATGATATAGCAATAGGCATTGCATGTATTTCATTTTTACAACATCAGTCATGCCACCTACTTAAAGATAACTTTGTCATACATCAGCCGCAAAAAACCACTAAAGAACCCATAATAGTTAATAGTTAATCCCACTAAAGAACTTTGCTGCCCTCTAATATTTATCAGCTAAATGTTTGCAGCTGGACATGGTGAACCCTGCTTACCAATCACTTTCAATACTGCTGCGCAATCACTATAAGCAAGATGGCAAATAACTTTAGATTTCCAAACCTTGTCACTTATTTTTATTCTTAATTACATAACAGCACAAATGTGTTGCCTGCCAACTTAAGTTGTTAAAAATAATGTGAAGCTCTTTGACATTTCCCTTCATTGTCTAGAATCTAGATACAACCTTTACATAAATTCAGGCAAATGTATGTTAACAATAGTATCCCAGTCTAAGAATGTCAGCTTCACACAAATTCAGTCTTACAGAATAGGCATAGCTAGCATCCTGAGGCTTAAATACTAGGATTGTTCAAACATTTTTCCCTAATCAAAAAGTCTGCTAAAATTTGTAGGTCAATTGTTTTGAACACAAGTAGTAGGAAACTTAAATTCTCCTATGACAAAAGATGGGCACTTTATAACTCTTCCTCCCCCCCCCCACACACACACTTTTTGTCATTTTCAGATGTCTTGCTGAGTTTCAACAAGAGTTATAGTTATATAGCAATGGAGTTCCTGTCAGTTTTAGAAAAGAAATACAAAAATGTAGTATAGAGCCTAAATATATATATAGAATGAAGTAGGAAGAGGGGATTCAGGTCACTGATTCAATTCCCATTCAATTTAGGAAATCAGCCACTGTTTCAATGTGTCTACTGTGGTGACCAAGTCTTAATGTATGAGCAGTTGGTGCATGCCTGATTAATGCTATCACATCCCCATCATAACACTAAGTCCGTTCAATTCTCTCAATCCCCTTTACAGGTTAATTTCAACTATTCTAGACAAATTCTCTGAAGCTGTTCCAGTTTGTCCAAATCCTCCTAAAAGTATGATCTCCAGATTTGGGCAAAATACTCAAAGTAGGATTAATCAGAGCAGGGCACTGGTACAATGCAATAAATATTTTCTATGCCCTTGAAAAATGTTTTTACTGATATAACCTAATACTTACAGCCCTTTTTTAAAGTCACATCATGCTGTTGAGTCACATTCGGCAAGTAATAAATTATAGTTCCAAGAATCTTATAAAAAGTACTTTATTTACAATTAGTAAAAGTTATAAATGTTAGAATGATGCCTAATTACAGCCATAACATTAGTTTAGCTGAAAGAATTTCTGAAAAATTAATTTGATTGACTATGATACATTCATGCCAAATTTGTTACCTACCATCTTATACAAGATAAAGATTCCATCACATTAAATTCAATCAAGATTGAATACACATCTAGCAACAAAACACTGAAGTATAAATTTACCATAAGAGTCAAAACCAAATATAAGGGTAGAGTTTCCCTATAAAATACAAACATGATGATAGAGGACAGCAAAGGAGTACAGGTAATTCCTGATTTATAACAGTAATGGAGGCTAGAATTTCTGTCATAAGTCATGACAGCAAGCAACACATGTGATTGAGCCAATTTTATGACTTTTTTTGCAGCAGCCATCAAGCCAACACCACAGTTGTAAAGCAGATATGGCGGTAACTAAATCAAGTCTGTTCATTCCTATGGCTGATGTAAAAACATTGTAAATTGAAATCTCATGACCACAGAATGCTGCAACAGGCTATGAAAGTGAGCTGATTGCTAAGCACCCGAAATGCAATCATATGACTGTGGGGAGTTACTGATGCCATCAGAGCTCCAGAATTGGGTCATAAGTACCTCTCAGTAGATCCATCATATCTCTGACTGATCACTAAGCAACCAATCATTAAGCAAGGACTACCTGTAAGAAGAAAAATGGTAAACACAGGAAGGCATAGCAAAGGATGAATAAACAATGTCATATAATTTAATTCTATAGTTACACTTAAACTGAACAGAAAAGAAAATTGGAACCAAAATATTTCTAAACTGTTTCAGTTTTATCATAATATTTATTCAAACAGAACCTAAACAGTACATTTAAAGCAGTATCTCTTTACTTATTATACCTTAATTCCTAGCAACTACTCTGTCAAAAAATCAGAGTCCAATTAAAATAGAAACAACAAAACATCTTTTTTCAGGAAGGTATACACGTTTGGTGATTCAGTGTCTGATAATTACACTTACCATCTGTGGTAATTTTAAAAACATAACAACTTCAATAATACTGTTGACAGTACTCTATCAGAGTAAAAGAGTAAGAAAGCTAACTGGGGCTGACACAGTTTTTGTCACTAAGTCCAATCATTTTTGTTATTTGTACAAAGTAAGAGTCAATAATTTATTTTGGGAGTTAATGTGCACCAGAGCACAAGATCATACAAAATTTAACTATCTGAACTGTCTCTTGTAAAAAGTATAGATTGAACTGAAGTTTGTTGATTTGGGGGACTGATCCCAAAACCAAATTTCTGCAAGCACATTACTTCATTGAGTCCAAATTTGATTGTTCTGAGATAGATAAGTCCTTTAGATCTTTTCCTCAGGATCCAAATGTTCTTTTTCGAAGTCTGAACAAATGGATCACAAAATTATTGGGTCTATGAATCTTCAAGTATATAGCAAATTAAATGTCAGATGTATGGAAAAAAACAAAAATTTGCTTGTGAAGATCAATTAAGTTAAGTCTGAGAACAAAATATAATACTTTGTACAATAACATTTCATTTAAGTGAATTAATGAGACAGGGAAAGTGTCAGTCGCTCCCTACTGTCCTTTAAATCGAGCCTACCCATGCTTATGCCATTACGCAAATCTTATAAAATGAAATGCAATGGAGATTTCATTTATTGAATCCAGGTTTCACCGTATTGACATCTGCATAAGAAAAGCCTGCTTTAAACTTTAAAATCCAATTAAATAAAAAACAGAAACAGCAGCTTTAAAAATACACATTTTTACTGCATTTATATTTCACTTTTTCTCTGAAATTTTAAAGGTTGACAGTTACATTAGTGCATGAGGATTTCCTTCATTCTATTCCTACAAAAAACAGGCCTGAGAGTGAATGACTGGCTCAATTCAGGTAGTCCTCAGCTTGCAACAGTTCATTTAGTGACTGTTCAAAATTACAATGATACTGAAAAAAGTGACATATGATCATTTTTCACAGTTACCACCTTTGCAGCATCCCCATGGTCATGGCAACTGATTCATATTTATAACTGTCACTTTGTCCCAAGGTGATGTGATCACCTTTTGCAACCTTTTGACAAAGTCAATGGGGAAGCCAGATTCAATTAACAACCAGGCTATTAGCTTATCAATTGCAGTGATTCACTTAACAACTGACACAAGGAAGGTTGTAAAATGGAGCAAAACTCACTTAATAAATTTCTCACTTTACAACAGAAATTTTGGGCTCAATTGTGGTCAAAATCAAGAACTACCTGTATTGTACAGCAGACTCCCCTGATAGGTAGAAACTTTAATTGATTACTCTTAGCTATTACACAACATTGGGCTCTTCAGGATGTAAGCTCTCATTGTACTTTTAGTTAGATGGCAGTTTGAGAGTATTCTCAATTACTCCATGTATATAAGATAGTTACTTTCTTAATCATATATTGCAGAATTTCTTCCTAATATAAACTGTTTTACTGACAGATCTGTAGAACAAATAAAAGTTACATTTTCAAAAAGGCATTATGATTTAACAAAACAATTTTTATCAGATACTTTGAGAACCTTTACTAGCCTATTACTTATCAATGTGTTGAACTACATATCTGGCTGGGTACTGAAAACTAACAAAGGAAGATTTATAACCTTCCTATGTTAGATTTATGCATAATCTAACTGCATCCAGTTTTGGCCACCACACTATAAAATAAATGTTGAGACTTTGGAAAAATGCAGAGAAGAGCAACAAAGATGATTAGGGGCTGAAAACTAAAACATATGAAGAACAGTTGCATGAATTGGGTATGGTTAGTCTAGTGAAAAGAAGGACCAGGGGAGATATGATAGCAGTGTTCCAATATTTGAAGGGCTGCCACAAAGAAGAGGTCAACCTATTTTCCAAAGCACCCAAAGGCAAGAAAAGAAACAATGAATGGAAACTAATCAAAGAGAGATCCAACCTAGAACTAAGGAGAAATTTCCTTGACAATGAGAACAATCAACCAGTGGAACAGAAGTTGCCTTCAGAAGTTGTGGGTGTTCCATCACTGGAGGCTTTTAAGAAGAGACTGGACAGCCACTTGTCTGAAATAGTATAGTCTCCTGCTTGAGCAGAGGGTTGGACTAAAAGAACTCCAAACTCTGTTATAATAAGACAAATAAAACTGTTCTCCTCTAAAATGTTCCCTTATTAGCAGGTCTTTGGACACTATAACAGTTAATCTTCAAAGATATTCAGAGTTTTCATCATTAAAATGTTTAAATATGTATTCTAACTGTTCTTCAAGAAGACATTATATACAAATAGGAACACTAAAATAATGAACAGATGGAGTAAGGGCAGAAAGCATATTATGAAACATTTTGCTTCAATGATACGTAAGAAACAGAATCAATCTAATTTGCATGCTTGGAAGGAGTTTCACAAATTGTTTGTCTTGTGATATGCAGGGGCAGCATCTGAGGACAAGTAAGTTTAAAGCCTCTTTGGGTACACAGAGTTCATTGTTTCTAGACTAAAGTTCATAACCCAAAAGGACACGTGCAACTATACATATATAACTATGTTTTGTGAATTTGCCCCAAGCTTCTCAAAGCATATACCATACTAACTGTTACACGCTAACCCCCACCCCCTACTGAAATATGGACAGGCAAAATGCAGGTATAGCAGAGGCTATGCTGTGTCATGGAGGAAAATGTTTGATGGGCACTAGCTTATAAGGTGCGGTCACTTAATAGCACCCAGCAAGCTGTTCATCTACCACTGTAGCTACTTCTTTATAACACTTAATTTTTATAATTTTGATAGCATTATTAGCAAAAATAATTTGGAATACAAAAAATAGGAAATGTGTAGGAGAAAAACAGCATTTCAAGGCACTTAAAATACACCAGTGTTGTTGATATTATTATATTTTAATCCTATCTTTATAAGTATTTTTGGCAGAAAATATACCAAATACTCCTGCCCTCCACTTTCCCCACAACCATCATCCTGTGAGATGGACTGGGCTGAAAGAGAGTGACTGACCCACCCAACCAGCTTTCTATGTCTATCATTTTTTTTATTTAGTATTGTCCATTATTTATATTTGGGGCTGGGGTTGCAAGATCCATTTGTCTAATGCATTATTTTCAAGAGAGAGGCAAGGAGCTAAAAAGCCTATAATGTGACTTTCGATGTAAACAGTAAGTCAAAATGACAGTGAACTGTAGCTTCCTTTCCACTTAAAACCTCTATACTTAAATTCATGTGGGATTTATAGTAAAATCTTCTTTGTAAAAAAATAATATGCCCTTTAGCACTATTGTGCTAAGAAAACTATATTTTTGCTCAACCTTACTAGAGTCCAGAGACACATCAAGCTGGTGTACAATATCTTGATTACCATAATTCGTCCAACTTCAAGAAATAAAAATAACTTGCACTCCCCAAGATCAATTTGTATAATAGTCAGATCTTCCATTTATGAAGTACTAAAATCAAAATAAACACTAAATAAAAGTATCTTTAAAATCAGTTATTACCAAGCAGAAGTAAAGTGTTTCTGAAATGGTGGCAAATGATACGTACACTTAACAGTAACATTAAACTGTATGTCTAACACCATTTGTATGACATATAAATCAGCTCAATGAAATATTTTATAGTTGAAACTCTAGTTTTGCCCATGGAAATACTACTGATTGGCTTTTCCTCCTATGTGAAAGGAAGTCTGGAGAATAAAAACAATTTTACTGTCATCAAGCTTGTTACCATATCCCAGGAAATAGAAAGGTCAACCATCTGTCAAACCTTATTTTAAAGAAGCAATCAAATATGAAAAAATAAAAAAATAAAAATAAATGGTATTAATTTAACCTTGCTGTTTTTCTATTTCTATTCTATAATTAGAGATTAATTATCATAAATTTCCCATTTCTAAGACTTTATTAAAATGTCATAATTGACAAAGAAATTGACATTTTAAAGCCCACCATTAAACCTATGCTTTTATGGAAACTAAATACAATAATGCGGATATATATAGTTTTTCTCCTTTACCTGTTTAAGTTGTGAAACTGAAGCAGAAGTAATCAATATTGCAGGGAGGATGTTTTTACATGTAGGTAATGGGTTCATTTGCTGACCTAAGAGTTAATTGACTAAGTGAATATTTGTATAAGCAATGTAGCTAAAATGTTACATAACATCTCTTTGTCAGATTTATTCATACATCTATTCACTATATTCTTTATCTTATTATTAACAACCATATTAACCATATTAACCACTGCCCAGAAGCAATCAGGGTAGAAAGAAATGTTCGTTCATTGAAGGTGAGAGAGGGAGACCACTAAACAACTCCGGGGCGAATTCAGACCAGATCAAAACAAACGGCAGCTGGAAAGGGGACTTACGTTTTATCTCGAGAAGAAAGAAGGAAAACGTATTGCTCGCTACTCCTTGGCAAAAGCTCTGATTGTAAAGCAGCAAAGGGGTCTCGTCCTCTCCGATGAGCAGAAAACGGTTACGAGACGGTGGTAATTTATCCGGAAACGAGGGAAAGCAGCAGGATCGGCGGGAGCTGGACCGGGACTTTGTTCCGGGTGTTTTACGGGAAAGAGGCAGGCAACCGGCCTTGGCAGGAGGAGGAGAAGAAAGAGGGCGAAAAGCTTCGTCACATCCAAGCGGTGCGTGAGGAGATGGAGAGGATAGTGGCGGTCTGGCGCGGAAGGAAGGAAGGCAGGAAGGAAGGCAGCGCAACGACCGCTCAGGAGGAGCAGGGAAGGCAGGGAGGGCGAAGAGGGGAACCCGAAGCCGCCTGGCAAAAGCGACAAGTGCCCGGGCGGGGGCGGCTTCCAGGGTGCAAAGGGCAGCGCTGTCACTGCAGCTCGCGAGTCCAGCGAAGAAGCGGCAGAGTTCCCGGCTGCCCCGCGTCCCTTCCGCCGAGAGCGAGGGGAGAGCGGGAGGCGACTACCTACCGACCTCCTTCCTTCTGAGGCTCGCGGCGGCAGAAAGCCGGGCGCCGACTCAGGAGCGCCTCTCCCCCACAGCAACTCGCCACCATTGGTACCGGCGCTACCGCTAATCCCTCCCCTCCCCCCCCCCTCCAGCCGCGTTCGGCCCCTAAGCAAGCAGGGCAAGAAAAGAAGGAGGCCGCCCATTGGACAGCAGCCCGCCCCTAACAAGGACAGCCTTCATTGGCTTCCTCCGATTGCGCGCGCCCGCGGGAAAACACGTGTGGGGGAGGGGGGGAGGAGGACGGAAAGAGGCCTCAGAGCCGGATGGGAATCGCCGGTCGGAGTCCGCGCGAAGTGGGCGGGGACAAGTACAAGGCGGAAAAAAAACTTCCCTATAGGAACCTCCTCGAGCGGCTTCTTTTCTGCGGGCAGATTAGCGGCGTCGAACCGTTCCGGTTTCCGCTTCCGCTTTGATTTCTTGACATTGTGACGAAGGCTCGCTGGATATCAGGTATGAGCTATTTTGGATGCAGGTTCTTTTCTTTTCTCAACCCCAAATCTCGGTCTTTTCTTTCCATAAATACCTGCTTCTGTTAGGGAAAAAAACGTCATCGAAGAGGCGAGAGTCGTGACGTCTTTGAAGCAATGGGTCACTGCAGTTCCCTCTCTTTCTTGAATGCCCAATATCGTTAAAAGAAAATAGGTTACTGTAGGCCTATTGCGCTTTTAATAAACCGATTTTCCCCATTGATCAGACAGATAGATAAGGCTCCAATGGATAACCCTTGCAGGAAAGGAAAGGCAATATTGCTCTGTAAATAATGTACGGGGGTGTAAAGTTATACATATTGACAGGCGCCTTTGAAACAAGTATGCATCTAAGATAAATTTATATTGACAAATGTAGCAGTGGTTTCTGAATTGTTTTAAATGCTGTTTTTAATTCAGGATTTGTTGACTTAATATATGTCTTAAATAGGCATGAAAATGGACACTTTAATTGCCATTGGAAACAAGTATGTTGTACAGAAACATCCATTGTGAATTCAAAGATACAGGAATGTTGGGCGATGAGAAGAAGTTGCACTGCTGTGATGTATCGTAACCTTTAACCTTTGCATATCAATGACAGTGGTCCAACTATTGTGATGCAATAAGAGCTGAGGATGACAAGTAAAAAGCCTGAGATCAGACAAAACACTCTGCAAGTGCTCTCAGCATCCATGGTGGAGGAATGGGTGGCATGACATTGGTTACCATATAACAAAAGAGGAAAATGGAGAAAAGATGGTTCCAAAGGTGATTCAGTGAAAGGGCCTGGGAAGAATGTTCCATTTTCTATCTCCTTCCTGTAGTAGCCACTTTAAAAACAACTCATGTCAAAGAAGATTGATTGTGACAGACAGAATAACAGAGTTGGAAGGGACCTGGAAGGGTCTTCTTAGTAGTCTAACCACTTGTCCCATAACATTTCAGACAAATTGATGTCCAATCTCTTCTTTAAAACCTTCAGTATTGAATCATCCACAACTTCTTGAGGCAAGTTGTTCCACTGGTTAATTGTTCTGTTAAGAAATTTTTCTTTAGCTTTACGTTCGCTTGATTAATTTCCATCCATTGCTTCTTGTCCTGCCTTCAGGTCCCACAACTTCTTTGTGGCAGCGTCTTAGATATTGGAATACTGCTGTCATGTCACACTAGTCCTTCTTTTCATTAAACTAGACATACCCAATTCCTGCAGCATTCTTCATAGGTTTTAGCTTCCGGTCCTCTAATTATCTTTGTTGCTCTTCTCTACACTTTTTTTAGAGTCTCAACATCTTTTTTATATAGTGGCAACCAAAACTGGATGCAATATTCCAAGTGTGGTTTTATCAAAGCATTATAAGTTATTAACACTTTGCCTGATCTTGATTTATACTTCTGTTAATGCAGCCTAGGAATGTGTTACCGTTTTTGTCAACTGCAGCACACTGCTAGCTCATATTTAAGTGATTGTCCAGTAGGACTCCAATATCTCTCAGTTACTACTTTTCAACTAGGTTCCACCTGTTCTATAACTGATCATTTTCTTGCCTAAATATAGAACTTTACTTTTGTCACAGTGAATTTTATTTTGTTAGATAGGGCCCAGTGTTCAAGTCTGTCAAGGTCCTTCTGTATCTTGAGCTTATCTTCTAGAGTGTTGCCTATTCCTGTCAGCTTGGTGTCTGTCATCAGTAAATTAGATGTGTTCCCCTTCTATCCCCCCATCTAAATCATTAATCAAAATGTTGAAGAGTACTGTGCCTAAGACTACACCTTGGGGTACCCTACTGCATACTTCTCTCCATGTAGATGCAGTTCCATTTAGGACTACATGTTGAATGCAGTTGGTTGGCCAGTTAAAAATCAATTTGCTAGTGATGCTGTCTAACCCATAATTTAATAAAGTAGTAGGCTGTGCTCCATTTTATCAATAGATTACTGAAGTCCAAGTAAATTATATTCACAGCATTTCTCTGGTCCTCTTAATTTTGTCACATTGCCAAAGAATGCAGTTTCTCTGGCATGATCTGTTTTTGACAAACTCATTGGCGTTTGGTTATGATTTTGTTTGTTCACAGATTCATTGCTTGATTATCCTTTCCAGAATCTTCCAATGTATTGATGTCAGACTGATAGGTAGGTCATTTTCTTAAACCCATTTTTTTCCTTTTTTGAAGATGGAAACTTACATCAGCCCTTTTCCAGTCATATAGTAGTTCCTTGGTGCTCCATCTTTGAAAGTCAGCGGTTTTGAGATCACATCTACCAGTTCCTTCAGAATGTTGTGGTTCTGAAAGAGAAGAGGGGAAATAATGACAAGCAATCTTTTTTTAATCATTTTAGAGTTTCTGAGATAGATTCCTGGTTGCTCAAACTGCTCAGTTCTGACATATGCCACATTTTGAGGATAAGAAATTATGAGCATATTAAATTGTTCTTTTAAAAAACCTCTGCTAATTTCACATACTGTTTTTTCATGTTTAAAACAGACATCTCAGTCACAATAAGATTCCTTACATAGTGGTAGAAGATTTGTTCAGCCACATAGCTGAACTTTATTGCTTATTATTGTTTAAATCATTCATTGTTATTGCTTAACAATTAATGATTTAAAGTCACTTTTATAATCTGGAAGTTTCAGTAGCCATTTTAGATTCCTCTTCTCTTTAACCTAGTTACATCAATTTTTATTTTGCTTGTTTTATCTTAATGTAGAATTTGTTTAATTTTATTTCACTTTTCTTTATGTCTGGTGATTCTTATAACATTTTGGTCAGTAACTTTAAGATTTTGATTGATTGATTGATTGATTGCCTTGGAGGAAAGTGTTTTCCAAAAACAAAAACTATTTATATAATTGATGCAATTTTTTTTCAGTGAAAAAGACAGTTGGACCTCAGACAAATTAATCAGATAATGTGAATAAAAAAACTATGCCTGCAAAAAAGGGAGAAACAGAAACATTACTTTTCCTGGTCACTTACTGGAGGCTATTAAGTGAATTAAATTATTGCATATGCTAGTGCAAATAGAACCCTATTTTTACTGCTTATGATAAAATAAAAGTATGTCAATTGTCAATATTTCTGAAATGCTGTTAGATATAGTTTCTTACTGTTATAACTACAATAGATAATTATTAATGTGGAAGAGCAGTTTTTCTGGTCCATAGGAAGTTAGGTAATACATTTCCATGTACATGATAGAAAATTTTGATTTTCAATAGAAGACAATATATGTATATATTGAACTGTAGAATCCTTGGTGCTCTCTGAGCTTGATTGTGTGCATTTTATTGAGTCTGGGATTTTTTTTCCCTGCCAGTGTTGATGGAAGTATAATTTTCTACTTGGAGTTCCTTGATAAGAGTGTTGTTTTCTACTTGATAGTTTGTCTGGTGTTAATCCCTGTTTATCTGGGTGTTGGCTGCTGCAGAGGATATGTTGTGGTCTTTTTGTTATTCCTTGCTTTTTTATTGAATTTTTGTTTATCTAGCTGTCTGTCATCTATCTATCTATTGAATTTATTTGCCACCTATCTCATATCTATCAACTCTGGGTGGCTTACAACAGTTACACATGTCCTTTGACTGTGTGTAAATATGCTAACTAAATTTAAGATCAAAATGCCCAGAATCATGGACCTCATCAACTTCTGCCACACTACCTACCTTCATTCTGATGGACAGATATTCTAACAAACCAGAGGAATATCCATGAGATCATCATAATCATACAGAGGTTGTAATGCGGCATCTAGAAATCATAGCACTTCAACACATTGAACAAAAATATGGACACCTAGAAAATTAGAAAAAGGAAACAGGTTGCCTGTACAATATCTCCCAAGAAAATAGATAATCACACAACTTTATCAAAAAGTGTGTGACCATTCAACCCACTATAGCACAATCCAACACAAGCTATTGAAAAGAAAACTCTACATTACGTCAAAACAACCAATATACTACAACTACATGCCATTACTATAGCACACAGACTAACTAAAATCCTCTGAAATATCTTAATTAAACCAAAAGAACAGTAGCCCAAGTGGGAAAAAAACACAATCATCTACAACATGGAGTGTAATGACTGTAGCAGCCACCATACAGGACACATTCATGAACATGAACGGCAGTCATAAGACTTGATGAAAACTCTTTAATCTTACAGATACAACCACAGTTTCAACTAGGAAACAGTGAACATTGAAAAATGCCTGGAATTGGGACTTCCAGTTTGGGTCTCTTCAGTGACAGACCGAAATCTGCAATCATGCGCGGTTTTGATCTGTGCTCGCCGCTGGAGTGCCCCAATCCTTTGGATTCGGGGCTGAAGCCACCCCGTAGAGGTGGTGATGAGGGGGGAGATTGCTAGCCGAGTGGAGGGGAGCCGCATCTCTCCTCCTTGGCTGGTCTAAACTCCCTTCCTCGAAGGTGGTTGCAGCGGTGGTCAGAAATGGCCACCTCAAAGAAGAACCCGACTGGATAAGATTGTGCAGGAGGAAG
>JANHFN010010335.1:201636-228362 GCA_032468175.1 Toxicocalamus goodenoughensis
TCTGCCAGGCGTTTGGTTCTAGCAATTAGTGTTTTAGCCACAGAATTTATCTGGGCTGGGTGGTGGTGGGATTGGGCATTCAGGTAACGGTTGGTGTGTGTTTTCTTCTGGTATATGGTGTGTCCTAGTGTGCCATCTGTTTTTTTGTAAATTAGTACATCTAGGAATGGTAGTTGTTTGTTTCCGTTTCCATGGTGAGCTTTTGTAATTATTTGATAGTTTAGTTCCTATTACTCTGTAAAGCATTTTGAGTCATTTGAAGTATGACAAATGTTTGTAGAAAATTGTAAAAGTTGGATGCGGGGATATTCATGATACTGTTCATGGCTGATAAGGTTAATGGCTTTTCCTCCAAGTAAGAATGAAAATTACTAAAATATCTGCTTATTTGGCAGAAGGAATTGCCATTTAATGCAATATCCTTCCCTTAGAAGTGTCATTATTTTGCTAAAATTCATACTCTTAACACACTGAAAAAATGCTAGAACAGTTTTATTGAAAAAGTGATTCTTAGATCTTTGGCCTCCTGGCCTTGACCAAAATACAGACAGTCCTTGCTTACTGAAAACACTGAGAAGGAGACATATACGCCAGTCCTTAAAGTTGCAGCTGTTGTAGTGACCCTACAATCACATGATTACAATTTGAGTGCTTGGCAATTGGTGCATATGAAGGTGAATATACGTGTCCCCAGATAATGTTGCAGGAACCAAGCTGGGTAGGTCACCAGGACAAGAGGTTTTGTCTTTTGAGCTTTCGGACTCCGGTCCCAGTGACCAACCCAGATTGGTTCCTGGAATTGATGCATAATGTATAAAGATTGTAGCATCCCACAGTCATGTAAGTATCATTTGCAATCTTCATAGTTTGCTTCTGAGATGTCAACACTAAAATCAATAGGAAGTTATGACCACATATCATACTTAACGGCCTGTAATGATTTGCTTAATAACTGCAGCAGGAACTGAAGAAATGACACCATAAATTAGGCACATCATGTGACTTTTCATTTTATGACTGATGCTTAATGACAGTTGCTTGTTCTCATGGGATTACCCATATTGGGGCATTGGCAAAATGGAGCCAATTAGGGCAAACAGGAAGGGGGGGGGAACAAATCAGGTAACAACACTCAGATCCATCAGGCAAATGGATCAAGATTATTTTAAGCAGCTTAACATCAGGTGTGGCCACTACATAACACAGGTAGTCCTTGACGTAACTGTTTGGAGACTAAAGTTACAATAGAACTAAAGAAATGACTTATGACTGGTTTTGCAGCATCCCCATGGTCACATAAATATTCAGGCAACTGGCATATATTTGTAACAGTTACACTGTCCCAAGGTCATGTGATCACCATTTGTAACCTTTCCAGTTGGCTTTTTACAAGCAAAGTCAATGGGGGAAGCCAGATTTGCTTAACCACCAAATAGTTCACTTAACAACGATAGTGATTTGCTTAACAACTGTGCAAAAAGGTTATAAATGGGACAACACTACTTAACCTTGCTTAGCAATGGAAATTTTGTTGTGATAGTAAGTCAAGGACTACCTGTATAGTATCCATTCTGATTTAAGGCAAATAATGTTTAAAGTCCTAAATATCTAAATTGACCTGATTGATAGGTTTCTTAAAGCCATTTTGTAACTCTATTGATTAACATGAACTTATCAAAACAATTTCCATAGATTCTAATATATGCAATTCTATCTTTTGTTATTTTGGATTATTTTTTCTCATTGGTTGCTAGAGTCACTGTTGCCAAATGCTGAAACTAGAGATAAATTGATAAAATTTACCAAACCTAATGAAAATGCTGATTTTCTTAAGATTTAACACCTACCCCTTAGAATTTGAAAATAACCAAAAACACTTTTACTTTTTAAAAAAGCTTTTAGAAAGGACCCAGGATATAGGTCAGTCAGCTTTAATAATTGTTCTGGATAAAATAGTAAAAGTATTATGAAACATACAATTGGATAATAAAGAAACAAGTGTTTTGAAAAGAAACTAACATGGCGTCGGTAAGGGTAAGTCTTCATACTTGCTGTTCTACAAAGACTTAAGTAATTTGTTGTGAAAGTCAATCTCCAATTAAAAGTCACATTGAATAGTGAAGCAAGGAAGTAGATAACCATGGCTACAAGGTAAGACGATACAAAGTTAAAACTGTAGTGAATCAGAGAGTTGGACAGGATTACAAGATAAACTATCAAAGAAGTCCAGGGGATCCAAAAATTTAAGAAAAACTAGATATTTGACAAAATATTAGAACTGTTGGTAGCATCAAAACTGACGTATTTGATTCCTTTCAGATTCCTTGCTCTAATGTCTCTTTCTAAAGAAAAAGGGGGGTCATCTTTGCTGTTCTTTTCAATTTCCTTCCAAGTTTTAGGATTTGGCATCATCATTATCAGAGTATTGCAGGATTGTATTAATTAGAAGTATGTACTATCATCTGAGATCAAGTCTGCTTTCCCAAAACACATTGGTCATCTGTCATCTTCTGAGAAAACAATGGCATTAGCCAACAATCTAATTAATTCTTGCCTTTCTCAAGAATAAATGCTTGCCATTGTTGGAGCAGTCTTCTCCTTAGCCTAAACAAAAACATAAAATAATAAGCAAGAACTAACTGCACACCGGTAACTCAAATCTTTTAGTGCAAATGACAAAATAATGTTTTCTATGATAGAAAAAAAGATATATTCTGTAATTCTGTATTCAATGCTTTGTCTAGATGCTATTTCAGATAGTTGCATGTTGATTATTAATAAAGTATAGTGTATATTAATTATCTTGGCTTTTGTTAAAGCCTTGAGGAAAAATACAGTATATTAGCCATACTAAAGAATCATTTTCTCTTTACAAAGATATAAAGTATTAAAATTTACCATAGTACTTCCAAAGTAGGATTCCCTTACCAATTCTTATAACCTGCTTCTGTGAGGATTTCCAATTTGTGTAAACAATTTGCAGTCAGCATTAGTAGCATAATGGTGAGAGAACTGAGTGAACCCAAATCTGTATTTTGAGCAACGGTGAATAACGGTGTTATTACAAGGCTTTCAAATTTAAAACTGCTAAAGTGGAGCAAAATAAAACAGGTGAAGGCTAGTTTTGGATTTCCCTTTTTAAATCAGTATTCCTTCAAGTAGTCTTTAACTTACGACCACAACTGAACCCAAAATGTATGTTGTTAAGTGAAATTTGTTTTTTGCCCCATTTTACAACCTTTCTTGCCACAATTGTGAAGTGAATCACTGCAGTTGTTAAGTTAGTAAAAGGGTTGTTACATGAATCTGGCTTCCCCATTGACTTTGTATGTCACAAGGTGATCACTTGACTCTTGGACACTGCAACTGTCATAAATATGAACCAGTTGCCAAGTATCTGATTTTTGATCATGTGACCAGGGTGATGCTAGACAATTGTGTGAAAAATGAACATGTCACTTTTTTTTCAGTGCAGTTGTAACTTTGAATGATCACTAAATGCATTATTGTTTAGTGGAGGACCTGTACTTTTTTCCTGAAACATGTTGTATATTATAATCTTTTTTTTTTTCAGGCAGTTGTTTCAGTTTAAAAACTTTGTATTAAAAGCTATGCCATCAGAAATAATTACCACAAAAATTAACAATTGAAGTATATAATCTTTCTTGAAAAATAGTTTGATAAAGTTAAAATCTGATCACCATTCTGCCTAATAAAAGTCTAAAAATTAAAATGTTTAAACAAGGAAGGTGGGGAACTGTTATTTGATGGAATGGACAGAATTTTGTTTCATAATTGAGAAAATGAGTACTCATTATGACACACCGAACATTCCGAAGACTTGAAATAAGATTACTTAATCTAGAAAGTACTGGGTAGTGTAAGGTAATGCAAATATTTTATAACAAACTAAAATGAATAAAATAAATCCCAGAATTAAATGTCACCTATCTGTACCAATATGACTAGAGACCCTTTGATTTGCGACTTTTATTTTTGTTTCTTTTAAATATCTTTTTAAGAAATTTGTGATAAAATACATTGATAATACTGGAGATTGTTAACTTCTGTGGATGCACGATAGAAAAAGCAGGACAAAACTTCTTGGGAAGAAAAAGCTTTTATTTAGGACATCACACTGGAAGGGGAGCTGCGATGATAAAGTCCACTTAAGTCTTCTCGACCCCCTGCCAAACTGAATGCCATCATAAGTATAAAACAGCATATTCATATATTCCGGTTGCAGAACCAAAACAAACTCCTAGCAACCAACTTCAACGCGAATTGTAATTACAAATATAATTACAATTATATCTTCTCCCGTCCCTCCCCAAAAAAATAGTAATATCTTTCTGGTCCTTTCATTCGTCCGTCGGACGCAGGCCGCGTTATTTCGCGCTGGGCGGCACCCAAAGCTTCGCGTCACCTGCGACCAACTTGCGCCTAGTAAGTCTGTTGCTTCCCGAAATGGCGACCCTGCCGCCTTGAGGAGTCGCAGAGCAGAGCGGAGAGGGCGCCCTGGCTGTGAGTAGAGAGCTGGCTGCGAAGCGGGGGGATGAGGCGTCCGTGGGGCCTCGGTCCTAGGCGTTTGCTGGAGGAGCTCACGGAGAAGAGAAAGCGATGTATCTTCTCGTGGCGCCTGGGCAACCAAAAGCTGGGCGAACTCCCGACTCCGCTTTCAGGAGATGCGGGGCGCCCCGACGTCTCTCTCTGCCTGAAAAGGAAAAGGGGCGCTTGGCCAGCTTCTCCGGAGTCAGCGCCGCCGCGTTCAATAAGGGTGCGGTCCCAAGCGAGCACCGCGCTGAGAAGGCCTTTGCGTTTAGACGAGGCCTTTGCGCTTCGGCTGAGCGGGGAGTAAAAGTTCATTGCGTTCGCTGCCTTTGAGAAGCGGCGGAGAAGAGACGGGCCTCCTTTATTGCCCAGCCGCTTTAAACAAAAGCTTACGGCAGTGTTAAGTCCGCCGTGGCGGAGAGAGGGAAGCTCGGCGATTCTCCCCCTCAGGCGAGCGCGCAGGGCGTTTGTGTTAGGGAAATGCGAGGCGCGTATTCTCTGGCTTGGTTGGAAGAGAGGAGACCGCAGGGCCCACAACGTCTCTCTCTTCCTTTCGCTTGAAGCTGAAGGTCCCTTTCGCTGCCGGTTCTCCTTCCCGACGGCCGAGGGGAGCGGTTTTGTGTTTTGTTTTTGTTTTTTTCATTTTTTCATTATGGATCTGCGTAACAGTTTATTCAGAAATTACTTAATACATTTAATAAACTATATTCATTGATTGTAAGCGCCAATGTAAGATTATAAAAGGAAAACAAAACGTGTTTCGGCAGAGCTTTTGCTGGTGATTTCACCGACAACCTCCGGGAAGTTTTCTTGGCTATAATAACAGGAGATGTTGGTGGGATTTTTATTTTTTGGGAAAGCTCTGGGATTTCTGGTGCTCTCTGATCTGAATATGAACTCAGATCCTCCTGAGTTTTTTTTTTCAAAAGAGGACAAAATAAGGACAGATGGATTCCTTTCATTTTAGTTTTCTTTTTTTTGGTCACAAAAGATTTTAAATAAAACTGCATGAGACACTTAATTATTCTAAATGTAGATTGGAGTAGGATTGTTTCTTCTGCTTTTGATGGTATCCTTCATTAAATTACTATGATTAAAAGAATAGCTCTCACTTTAACAACAAGGTGTTTTTGGCAGTATTTGAGGGAAAATCCTAATTATTTGGAGCTCTAGTCTGGACTTTCCTTAACTAACCATCAGACTGATATCTGAAGCTATTTTAGCCATTGTTATGTTCCATCATGTCTTTGTGACTCTTAAGAAGGAAGTAGTCCTTTTTATTTACTGACATTTGTGAATTTCCTCAAGAAAACCTCTTAAAACGTGTAATGTTCAGTGATAAATTCAAGGAGGATTTCTCAAATTCTGAAAATATATAATCCTTTTAAATGATAATGTGAAATTGTATTACAATACACACCCCTTCTGATTAGATTGAAGCAATGAACATGAATTTGGGTAAACTGAGAGATAGTGGAGGAGAAGGGGGCTCATGGCATACTAGAGTCCATAACATACAAAAAGTCAGATGGGACTTATTGATTGAGCACCTCACCCTCTCATGATCAGGGCTTAGTTGTGCAAGAAATAAATGTACACCTTTAATCTTTACGTCAAACAAAAAAGTGATAGAACCACATAGCATTAGACCTTATTGGAAATTTAAAAATTGAAGAAAATTTGAAGAAAAAGTTTAAAACCACATTTTAATGGAAGGATGAACTGGCTTATTTTTGTATCATTCTGAAATCTGAATTTCATTTTGAAGACAGCCAGTTTCTTTCACTAGTCAGATAGGAAGTAAAAGGTATTTCTTTGCCTTAAGTCAATTTCTGTTGAAATACTATAGCTTGCAGAATCTTTTTTTTTTTTTTGCATGATTGCTTTTTCTGCTTTTGATGATCTCTTCCCAATAATCTCAATCCTTCACTTCCTATTTGTAATTCTATCTGCAGAGTTAAATTTTTGTGCTCTCCAACCTTGATTGCTCCCTTTGAAAAGAAAAGTAGCATACAAAAAGAAAAAAGGCTTCTTAGTTTGCATTAAACTGGTAAGCCTGTTCATAGAAAGCAGCCTCCTGGCAGCTCTTCCCACCCACCCTTTGTGTTGTGACCACCCACTTTGAGATAACCTAATTTACAATGCAGGAAATACATAACATTTTGTGTGAAAATGGAAAATCTGAAAATTTTCAGTGCAAGTCAATCTTTTCTTTCCGGAACCACCTTACTTCTACAGAGAAACAACAACAGCTAGATTGTAAAAGTATATATTTTAAGATGGACTGTATTAAGATGAATCAAGGGAAAATAATAATCTTGGCTATTGTAAAAGCATAGGCCCCAAGTGTTTTCTGGATCCTGAACTAAAAAGGTAGTTTTATTCCCTCTTTCTGTTGCAGTACAAAGAACAGAGGCCTTTTTCCAGGGGAGGGTAGACAGAATCATACTTTCAATATAATCTTAGGGAAATCTCCCAGTTTGTAAAAGTTCAGCCATTTTTTAGAAAGGAAACTGAAAATACTGAAAAGGATACAGTATAAAATTTGCTTAATAACAGCATAACATTGACTTAATTTGGGAGGGGGGGGAGAGATATGACATGTACATGGTTTGAAATTAGTCACCAATTATACTTTACTGTATATCTTACTGCTAATCCAATTTGCAACTGCTGAAATAGTAAGCTTATTTTTTTTATTTATTTAAGCCTCTATGAAAGGGTAAAAATATACACAGAACTGATTGCACAATATGGAGACCACAGTTTTCAAGCCTCAGCCCCATGCACTCTTTATCTTCCTTCTGGTTGGCTGCTTTACACATGATTCCTGGTTTCATCCAGTTTAAGAATATGGAACAGGCCTAATCCAAAGAATTTGCTTACTTATATGTGGCTGTAATGTAATTTGCTTGATTTTGATTTACAACTGGATTGTGTTAACTCACCCATAATGGGTTTTAAAAAATAAAGTGAGCATCAAAAGTTAAAATACAGAACATGATTGAATGTAGGATATGGTAGTATGAAGAAGCTATAAGATTTTTTTTAATGCAGTATGTCCAGTGGTTATTTCTAAATTGTGATTTACTGTGTAAAGCACAACTGGCTGAATTTACAGAACACACAGTCAAAATCATATGACTGGGTAGGGTGCAAATCTGGCAGATAGAAGGCAGATTTTATCGTGTGTGCTTAAAACTCAGTGAAGATTTATTTGTGTATCCAGTTGCAGTCTAAATGGGCCTGGAAATGTTTCCACACAGCATGCATATTTTCTGAATCTTTCTAGCGTATTTCATTCATTATTAGAAAGATTTTGCTATTTAGAAGAATGCAGATTTTGTAGCTAATCCTTGGCTTGCAAAACTGAAAGGCTGTAACTGCCCTTATCTGGTAGGCAATTCCTGGAATGTTAAGGATGTGATTTGTCCTTCATTCCTTCAGTCCCTCCTCAATACAAACAGGAATTTTCTCTGTAGCTGTGGGAGGGAGCTGACCTAGTTTTCTGTTCTCTCCCTTTTATGTATGTTCTTGATTTCACAGGGACTCATTTCAGTCTTGAAAACTAAACTAAACTTGAAAATTAAATCTGAACCATACAGTGATTGTGAGTTATGAAAAAGAAACCTTAGTCTCTGGGTAGAAATCAGTCTTAAATTTATAGGAATAATAGGCTTTTGGTAATTGGTGAATATTTGTAGTATTTTCAATATCAGATTGCAGATGTTTCGATGTTTACATCCTGGCAGTGTAAATTCTATGCACTTTTACTCTAAAGTTGTTACTATAGATTTGTTTTCATGTTTAGAAGCATGGAATTGCAGCTTTGGTATCTTTGTTAATGTCTTTCAAATGTTGATTATGAATCTTTTCCTATAAAAATGATGCTTCCTCTCTTCCAAGCTCTAATAGTGCTATGAATGTATGTACATATGTCAGTTTATTATTGATTATGACAATTAGACATCTTAATCATGGGATTTTTAGTCCTGCCTTAGGTATGAAAACTAGCTGGGTGACTTGGGGCCGGTTACTCACTCTCAGCCAACTCACCTCACAGGGTGGTTGTTACGGAGAAAATTGAAAGAGGAAGTAGTATTAGATATGTTCACTGCCTTGAGTTTAAAATGATATAAAAATAAATGATGGATGGATGGGAGGCATTGTGGAATCTACAGAGGTAATACTTAATGAACTCTATGTCTTTTATTCAGAGATCATTAAGAATTTGTCTAAAACAATTGTCAAGGTATGTCTTAGGGGTTAGGTGATTTAAATTGGTGATTGTAAATTGGTAAAATCCTAATCTGATATATTTCTGCTCTAACTAATCCTTCTGTGGCCTGACCCAAAACATTGTCTGTCAGCCTCTATGCGAATGAAAAAAAAAGTACAGGTAGTCCTTGACTTATAACCATTTGTTTAGTAACCGTTGGAAGTTACAGTGGCATTGTAAAAAGTGACTTATGACTGTTTTTGGCATTTATGACCATTGCAGCATCCCCATGGTCATATGATCAGAATTCAGATACTTGGCAACTGGCATGTATTGCCATGACAGGTCTCATGTCTGCCATCGTGTGATAACTTTTTGTGACTTTCTGACAAGCAAAGACAATGTGGAAGCCAGATTCACTTAAACGAGTGTGTTACTAACAACCTCAGGGATTTATATAACAACTGTAGCAAGAAAGGTCAGAATATTGGGCAAAACTCATTTAACAACTGGCTTGCTTAGCAACAGAAATTTTGGGCTCAGTATACGAACTTAACTTTTAGTTAGTTACAAGATTGGGCTGAAGCAAAATGAAGTACTGAATGTGGAGTAGTTTGAATAATTGAAACAGCTAAAAAAAAATTATTTTGAAAATACCGAAGTAGGAGACCAACTTCCCTCATCTCCTTCAGCCCTAAGTAGATTGCAGAAACTGACCTTACATTTGATGAGAAAAAGGAATAGAAGATTATGTTATCAATAAGTGATCAGGAGGTGGAAATTACTAGGGCGCATTCTATTGAGACGCTCTTGGGGAGAATCTGTTTAGTGAACTCATACAAGGACTGATCTTGACTCCCTTTCCGTCCTTCCTTCCCTGTTTAATTATGTCTTCCTGATTGTCCTCTCATGCCTTCTCCAAGGCAGCTGCTCAGAACACTGTCTTCATTCTGATGCCTTCTCTGTCCCTGTTTCTGCTAGAACAGCTGTGTCAAACTTGTGTCGTCACGGTGTCATGTCATGTCTTGGGACTTTTTCCCCCTTTGCTAAACCGGACGGGGGCAAGGCCAACACATGGCACATCCGGTTCACAGGTCGAGAGTGTGACATCCATGTGCTAGAAGGAAGGAGGAGGGGAATGTGTGTATTTGTGTTCTTCTATAGTGTTTCTGTGTAAAAAGTATCTGTGTGGTTACTAGAGGTTCATACATACAGTATGAATAAGTATCTTTGCTGATACAAGGAAAAAAAGTTAATTTGTATATAATAAACCTCCCTCTACATAACAGTAGAAAGGGAATCAGTTATAAGCAGGGGCACTTACAATACTTTAAGCTTTTCCATGAGATCAGACATGAATATCTGTTCGTATGTATATGCATTTTTTAGCGATCTCCACACACAAACACACACACACCACACACACATACTTTTTTTAAAAAAATGAGGCATAAGGGTATCTGGATTGGTTAACAATTCTTGTTTGATCACTGGAAAAACTGAGTATTGCACAGAATTTTTGCATATAAATCATTTTTTCTGACCTGTGAAGTTTTATTTTTTATTTTTTATTTATTTATTATAAGATAACAGGTATAAATATAAACATAGTTATGGATACATGAAATGGATATAAGAAAAATAAAAAAACAATAGGACAGGGATGGTAGGCACTTGGTGCGATTATGCACGCCCCCTACAGACCTTTTAGACTTAAAATTCATAGTCATTTTCCATTAAATATAGTAAAATAAACACTGTAACTATTTCAAATGCTCTGTAAATATTCTAAATAGAGCGTGATACAAAACCTACTGTTAGAAATTGAAGTTAGGAACAGAGGAAGCTGCTGTATAGAACTAAGTCAGCCCATCCTATTCAGTAATGTTCACCATGTTAGTTCCCCAGGACTTCAAGTGACAGTTTTTCCAGTTCTCTGTGGAAATGCCCAAATATTGTTCAGATATCCTGTTTGTATGCAAAACACGTGTTTTCCTGAAGAGTTAAATCTCTTTTTCATAAAGCATAATTTTACTGAAAGAGACATTTTATGGACATCAATGGCATATTGTGGTTTCCCATTTTCATTCTGTACCTTTTGCTTAATTTCAGTTTCAGTTCCTCTGGGCATTCTAAGTGGTGTGTGATAGTGAGAAGTTTGTTGAAAACTGGATATTCCGTTTTGATTCATCCTCAGCATTATTTAATTTGAAAAGGTTCATACTGTTCCCAACCTGAGCAAATGAACAAATGTAGCAGCAGATGAGATGGCAGAAGGAATGCCATCCGTGAAGTTAATCATTGTGTGTGATTAAAATGATTTGGGTTTCTCTAGGTCTTCTCTTCTTGTCAATGGTCTTTTGATATATATATATATATATATATATATATGTATATATATATATGTATGTATAAAGCATAAATTGAAGCCTGGATACTGAAGATCAACAAGCAAGGCAGACTCTGCATTAAGTAGCAAGCCTCATGACGTGGCTTTTCTTGTTCAAAACATACACAGAGAACAACTGTAAAGGGATAGTGGCCTGTGATGACATTTTGCAGTATGCCAGCATCCCTCCTTTACCAGCTTGAACAGGAACTGGATACAGATGAAAAGGAAACCATGCTCTTCTTGTGCAGCGATCTCATGCCTGACGTACCTATGTCTGATGTCCTACAACTCTTGACAACTTTGAATGAAAAGGAGATGCTGTCCACCATCAACTTATCTGAACTATTATACAGGCTGAAAAGATTTGACTTGTTAAGGAAGTTCCTGGGGACTGGAAGAGCAGCTGTGGAAGCCAATTTAGCCAAGCATTCTCAGATGTTGTCAAAATACAGGTGAGCTAATTTGAAGAACATTCTGGGCTTTTGAAAAACCTACACCTCTATGTTGGACAGTTTATTTCCACTGGTTTCTGTTTCTAAGAATTGCTTCTCTTGAAAATGTTCTGTTGTATGATAACAGCAGAATTGTACAATTCTGTGAGATCTTAATTCTATTTCCATAAACTGAAAAATGTGGGAGAATAGTGATCCAGTATTAGGTTATAAATAATGTTAGTGATCCATAAATTATCAACTTTGATGGGTGGCTATAGAAATTTAATATAAATCTTTTAAAATAAAAAATAAATATACCGTTCGTGCAACTTGATCATTCAGGCCACCATAGGTATGAGAAATCACAGTTATTTACACTAATTATTTGTTCAAGGGAGCGAGTAAACAACTGAAACCCAAACCAAAGTTAGCTTGTATGTAAACATTTTATACAGGGGTGGGATTCAACCGATGCTACTACCGGTTCGGTGATTACGTTTTACACGCTGCGCGCGCATGTAATATACCTAAAGCTGTGTTGCCCGGACAGCTGATAAGTACTGCGCGCAGGTGCGCAGCGTTTGAAAAACCATTTTTTTCCTGCTTTTTCAACGTCAGCTGTGCCATGCAAAGTAGCTGAGGTTGAAAAGGCAGGAAATAAAGGTCAAGTAAGAACGCGGGCAGGTGGGCCACACAAAGCAGCAGACACAGAACTACCGGTTCTATAGAGCCGGGCAGAACCCACCCCTGATTTTATAATGAAATATAAGATTGCTCTGATATCCTTCTTTATTTTTTATTTTACCACAACTAATGCAAGGACTGTTTTCATCTTAAGAATTTTCAACAATCCTGCAGGAGATGCAGGGTGAATTATAGCCCATTGCAGGCGTTGGAGCATCCCAAATATATCAGAACTAGCATTTTAGGAGAGCTTTGGTCTCAATCTGGAAGGCTCTAGAATGGGGAATCTGTCCTAGTATAAAAACCTGAAATTCAGGTAATAAGCCATCAGTATGTCAGAAGAGTCATCAAAATCTGTAGAGTTGGAATTTAGCAGGATATCCAAAATATCCCTGTCTTCATTCATATCCATACATGAACTGAGCTTCAGCAATGAATATATTTATGGTGTACAAAGGATGTGTAAAAGGAAAATTGATATATTATTGCTATGGGAAGCTGCTGTGCACTGTTAGATTACTAGCCCAATTAATTCAATATTGCCCACACCAGTATTATTCTCCGTGGACGGCAGAGCGCAAAGTGAAGTGCATACCTCACTATTCTGTGTAGGACTGATAAGAATTATAGTCCAAAATAACTATAATAGCTTTCAAATATCAATTTGTTCCTGAATACCTTTTCCTGATTTTATTAAGCCATGTTCTCTATTTTTACTCTTGGTATTTTTTTGTTTGGGTGGGGTTCTTGTTACTCATTTGGTCTTGCTCCAGGGGTGGGATCTGACCGGTGTAACTACCGGTTCAGTGATTTGTGCGCATGTGTGAAACATCGTCAGCTTGCTGTCTGGACAGCTGAGCAGTGCTGTGCGAAGCATTTGAAAAAGCCCTAATTTTCCTGCCTTCTCAATCACAGCTGTGCCGCGCAAAGCAGCTAAGGTTGAAAAACCAGGAAATAAAGGTCAGGTAAGAGCCCGGGCGGGCAGGTGGGCCAAAACAGCAGCAGACATAGAACCAGTTCTATGTCAGCTGCTCTTCAGAGCTACCCGGTTCTACAGGGCTGGACAGAACCAGTAGAAACCCATCCCTGTCTTGCTCTTAACTATTAATACTTGTTGGTTGAAAAATACATATATGGTTAAAATGTAGTTTAAGAAAGGAATATTGTATAAGAATATGTAACACACACAGCCCCTAGGTAGGTGAGCAAAGCCTTTTTAAAATTAATTTACTTTTAAATTGATTACAAATTGGGTTTGTGTGCAGGGTGTTGATGACTGAAATCAATGAAGATCTGGAAAAAGAAGACTTGAGGTCTCTCTCTTTCATTCTGAAAAATCATCTTGGTACATCGCACAAGGAGAAGGTAAACTTAACATGAGCATGATAGTAATTCATCACAGTTCTCTGTGTGTTTACAGTTAATGAAAACAGAGAAAGGAACAAGGATGTCCTGGTTTTTATCTGTTGGCTCTGCCTCCTTCCCATATGCAGGTGTAACAGGGCACCATGCACGATGAAGCTATGATGCATGCTTTATAAATCAAACTTTGGAAAGATAGTGCTACATCAATAAGTGGGATAGAAAGCAGTAAACTTAATGGGATAGAAAGCTGGCTTCTGTTATAATCAGGCCACTTCAAATTATAAATGAAAGAATGAATAAATAGCTTCTCAGCATAATAGGTACAGTATAATAGCATTTTCTCTTTCCATAAAGTCCACTTAACAGTACAGTTGTTCCTGCATTAAGATACTGAGAATATTGATCTCTATCTAGGTGGTCAGTGATAATAAATAGTGAAACTGCAAGCAAGTTCATTTGGGAATTACCAGTGCTACTAATGACTTCCAGTTGTTGTCTTTATTGTCACTTGTTGACATACATGAAGCAGAATTTTAGCTGGTAGATTAATTTAATCCAGAACTGTTTTTATTTAATTTTACTTGATACTGACAAGTGCTCAGCAGTCCCTTTCACCAATTGTATGTTTCTTAGAATGATTTGTAATAAAAGTATAATTCCATTCTGGGCCCTCCAGGTGATTTGGACAAAAATTTATGTCATCCTAACTATGAACCAATCTGGTATGGGGCTCTAAAATAGATAGAGGTACTGGGATGTGTTGGAGTGAAACATCCTGGTTTCAGCTTGCTCACTGAAATGAACTTACTCTGCTGCTCGTTTCAAGTTCAAGCTACTGTGTTGTGTAATCCCTTCCTCATTAGTAAAACTGGAAAGTCCAAAAACTCCCTTGCAGGATTAGTAGAGGGTCAAGTTTGTAAAGTAATATATTGTCCTAAGTAGGGGAGACAGATACTGTACTATCAATCTTTCTATATTCCATGAATGTTTAATATATAACTATCATTTATCATGAGGGTGTTGGCTTCTCCTTTACAATTATTGTCTGATTTTTCTAGAGTTTTCTGGCAATTATTACTGACCTAGAAAAGCTGGACCTGATATCTCCCATGCATCTGGATTTAATAGAAGATTGCTTCCTGACCGTTCACAGGAGAGACTTGGCAAAAAAGATTCAAAAGTACAAACTAGAAGGTAAGATTTGCTCTGTCTTGCCATTCAGCTTTAGAGGCTAATTCTCATACTTTGCTGTCTTCACTGACAAAGAGAGTTCTGCATTACCCACCTACCGTAGTTGGAGGAATCTCTGGGGCTACTTGGGTGAAAATTGTACCGAACTCCGTGAGGCTTATTGATATGTAAACATACATAGGAATGCTTCTAGTAGTAAGTATCTAAACAAGTTGTTGAGTCCAGAAATGTGGAAACAATACAAAACCAATAATTTCATCTTCTCATCAACCCATTTAAGTCTTAGCTGAAAATGGTAATATTAGCAGTACAATAATATATAAAAATTTATTTCTCACGTAATGAGAATTTGGGAAGGGAGAATGCAGGAATGAACTAGTTTCTTGGGATTTTGGTTACCTATATGAACAATCCTCCAGACATCAAGTAGAGCTTAGAGCTTTCTGTTCTAATATTCTGTGCCTTGGTTTTTCCCTCATTCTAAATCTTGAGCGTCTACAAACATATGGAACATGTACTAATCCTTCCAAGCATCGGCCTTTATAGTATAGCAGGTAATGAGGATATGTTAGAAGATCTCTCTGCTTCTCCTCACATACATGAGCAGCAATCAGTGTCTATACAGGGCTATTAGCTTACCATGCAGAGCAGTGAAATAGTGGATAGCTTTGATCACAATACTTGAACAATGTTGTGTATCTATTCTTACTCCTTTCCTATTTTTTAAGAGGCTGAAAATTTTGTAAAGAGTAATTTTATGGTTGCCAAATAAATTAAAAGAAGGAAAAAAAGAAACTAGCACCATGGGCTTTGTGCTTTTTTTAATGAAATTATTAAGAAATAGCCATTTTGGTCTAGACTGAGAGCCAGCTTGGTTTGTGGATAAGGCAATAGGCTAGAAAGCAAGGGCTCTGAGTTCAAGTCCTGCCTTAGGCATGAAAGCCAACTGGGTAACCTAGGGCTAGTCACTCCCTCTCAGCTCAACTCACTTCATAGGGTTGTTGTGGGGAAAATAGGAAGAGGAAGAAGATATGTTAAATATGTTTACTTTCTTGAGTTATTTGTAAAAATAATAAAGGCAGGATATTTCCACACATGGAGGGGAAATAGCATTCTTCTCTAGGCATTACTTTTGCTCTGTCTATCTGACAATTCACATGGTTGCTTAAAATACTGCAACTAGGAGGGCCAGGATTTCTGTTACTGAATGAAGCAGTCATGTGAGTGACTCACTTGATGCTCAACAACCAAGATTCTGATCCAGTTGTGGTTGTAAATCAATGTCGCCTGCTCCCTTCCTCCCACCGCTCGGTTCGCTCCCATAGAGAGGGCCTCCTCAGGGTCGACTACTGCCGTCTGTCGACCACCATGAGGAGGGCCTTCTCTGTGGCAGCTCCCACCCTTTGGAACGAACTGCCCCCCGAGCTGAGAACAGCCACGGACCTGCCCGCGTTCCGCCGTGCCCTTAAGTCTCATCTGTTTGTTTTGGCCGGTGCCTCCTAACCCATCCTTTTTTTTAGTTTTTAGTTTTAGCTAGTTTTAATTGTTATTCTGGGTTTTTTTTTTATATTGTCTTAGGGACTAGTTTTAATTTATACAGCGTTTCTAATATTTTGTTTTAACTATGTTTTTATGTTTTGTATTATATGTTTTTATTCGCTGTACACCGCCCCGAGTCCTTCGGGAGAGGGGCGGTATAAAAATTAAAAATTTATTTATTATTTATTTATTATTCTATTTTTCATCTACTTACAGGCTATTAAATGCATTGATTTATGCCATCAAAATGTTGACTCTTAGCACCACATAGATTTAACAACTCCCATAATTCAAATATCAAGAACTTTTTCTTATAAATACTAGAAATATAAACATGCTTTGATGCAAATGGTAGGATTTCCTTCTTAGGGTAGTGTAGTGATGGGATTTTAAATAAAACTGCATTCAGCCTGTAGAGGTAGAAGAGACTTGAGCAGAACAGTTGTTTCACAAAATAACCACTGTTGATGTAATTTCTGAGATCTCTTCCATTTTCAGTGCCAGTGCGCTTTCCAACTATGAATACAAACACTCTTCAGATGTCCTTACCTAAGTTATCCTTAGCTGAGCCTCCAGAGGTAAGTGCATTATAAGATTATAGACAAATTGCAACCTTATCCACTGAAAAGAAGGAGTTTATTGCATGGGATTGATCATTTTCTAGTATCAGCTGTGACCTTAATGAGCTGGCCTTAAAGCTGTGCTTTCTTGTTTTCAGCATCAAAGGACTTGTGCTGATGAAATGAGGAGGGAACTAACTCTCTTCCCCCTTTGTATCTTTTTGTATAGTGTATTAGAGACGTTTTAAACAAACCATTTTAAAAAGGGGGACAGCATTGAAGCCAAATTAAAATTAGTTCCATCATTATCTTTGTTTCCCAGAAAGTTTTTTGAGACAATGTTTTGTTTTGAAATTTGCCCATTTGACCAGGAGAAATGAGGGGGTGGAAAACCTGCTTAGTGGCGAGTTAAGGAGCATTTCAAGTTGTTTTTGTTAAACGGCTAATTAGAAGTGGCCTTTACCTGCTAGGACAGCTCTTTTAATAAGGACACTTTCCTTTTCCCAATAGTAACCATTTTGGGAGATTAAGTGATCTCCCACCATCCCAGAATTTTGTATCTGGAGCTCTCCGAATCCCATATCTACCCACTGGACTTGAAAGATGGAGGGTTCAGGCAATCCTTTGGGGTGCACAGACGCCCTTCCAGTCTCAGCTGCCTCTCCAAAAGCCCACTTCTTCCCAGGCTGGAAACAAAAACTCTTTAAGAAGAGTGACCAGGACAGATGTCAGAATGCCCCAGAGTAGCATTTTCTTTTTCAGATTGTATTTGTGGTGCATTTTTAGTTACCATAGTAAAAAAAAAAATGCCATTGCAAGATGGGCAGCTATATAAATTGGTGTGATTGATAAATCAACCAATCGTCTAAAAACTGCAGTGATGAGATTAAATTTGTGAGTTTGACTCTCATACCGAATCCCCCAAATTTTTGATCAATACACTCCAGTGTACTATTTTTTGTTAAATGTATATAACCTATTTCTACACCCCCATAAAGGATCATAACAAATGTATCTGAAACGCTGTATGAACCCCGCACCTTAGGAGAGTATGTGGGTTTACCTGCTGTCCACCAGCCGTTCACTGAGTCAGTAACTAGTTCTGTGCTGCTTGATTTTCCTTTTCAGCTCATGGCAATTTTGTGTGTTTTTTGTTTTTCCCTAAAAGAGGACGGGCAGAAACTATGCTATAGAAGCACCTTCTTCATGGAGGAAAGCTTAACTGGGATAAAAAGAGAGGGTTGGAATTATCAGTGAATAGAACCATAAGAATGAGGATCACAAGTTCAGAGCAGTCGGACTCGGTCTGTCCTGGCCTAATGGGAGGATGCAAAATGTTTGCAGAAACAGATTCTTATTTCTGAATTATTTTTCCTCAGTCAGAAACCCTGCTATGCGCTGCATAGCGTGTGCTTCAAGTGCAGGCCAGATAATATCCCCGTTACAAAAGAGCAAGCAGATATGTATGAACTGTATCTTCCTGGGCAAAACATGCCGTAGGATAAGGAATAAAAAATGATCTGCCAGATTAGAGGACGGTCTAGTCAGTCTAGCCTTATATTTCTAACCTGATTAGTCAAATATTTCAATCAGCTTATGGAGGCTTTACAAAACTGATGCTAAGAAATACTCTGTGGTAGCTGTGAAAAAGACTGTTCCATTAGTTCTTAGAGCAGGGTGTCAAACTGGCAGCCTGCAGGCTGGATACATCACATGCAGGCCACGCCCACCTCAGTTCTACAAAGGCAAAAAAGATTGCGATACATGATGTTATGTGACACAATCGACTTTGACACCCGTATCTTAGACATATTAGCCATTGATTGATTTACTCTGAATGGATTTGTGTAATCGTATTTAAAAGCCAAAATTATTATTAAGCAGTTTATATTTTAGATCTTTTTTCCTAATTACCTGTCTAGAATATGCTTTTTCTGCTATCACAACCAGGCAAATATAAAAGTTTTCCACCAGAAACAAAAAGTGATTTGATATTTAATTTTTACAGCCTGTGAACAAGGAAAGAGGAATGAATGGAGCCTGTGCTGTCCAGGGTAAGCCCTGTTATATCTTTATAGCCCTTCCATCCCTGGGCTACTTGGGAATAATACATCTTGCATTTTGTGTTTTTTGAATATTTGTAAAAAAACCAAAACCTTATTTAAGTATTTGAATTGGGGTTTTTTTTCTAAACCCAACTCTACTCACTGCCTATCTTTTTTGGATAAATTGTTACTATCCCGTTACAATCCCCAATTACCCCATCAGAGTACCTTTTTCTAGTATATGCTTAATATGGTTTAAAAATCTCATTTAAGAGACATAGATCATGAACTCCCTTTCAGTCACTGGTGCCTTCCTGGGTGTTTTATTTTCATCTGACAATGATAGAGTTGGCAAGATAGTTTGGCTAGTTAAAATGTTGTGATCCTAAAGCTTTGCCACCTACTGTCCTTTCAATATGTGAACTTTGATTCCCGTTCCTATTTAGCATGGCCAATAGATCTTCTTCTTCTTCCTCAGCGTTTGTCCCGCATAGTAGCAGGGTCTGCTATCATAATCCCTTGTTGTTGAGGTCTGGGTAACTGGATGGATGTCCTCATTTCAACAATCAGAAATAAACCTTTGCAATTTAACAAAAAATCATTTAAATTATGCTATTATCTTTCCATTAAGGTTAAGTGTAGACTTCAGTTTGAAAAGCAATAGAATATGACAGCAATCAATAGTTGGCAAGTAGAACAAGCAGACATCAGATTCTATTATTTCCTAAGTGGATGGATGGAAGGGACATGCATTGTATGGTATCAGATATGACCGTTTACTGCAAAACTCTGCAAAGTTTCCACTGTATGAACAAATAAAATATAATTTGGCTTTTGAATGTGCTTGATGATTTCATCAAATCTTGTGGTCATCATATTTGCCAGAAGCAAGACTAGAGGTACAGATAACACTTTGAACTACATAAAAGATTATAGCAAATGAGCTGCCATAACTGGTGGTATCCCAAAATTGGAGCTTTATTTGCTAGATGCATGAACATTTAGAAAATTATTGACTTAGTGTACTTAATTACCACACTTGTGAGCAAACATTTCTACTTTCTTCTCAAGATTTTTAACTACAATAGAATATTTGTCATGCAAAGGAGTTTTCATAGTTGTCTATATGGTACACCTGTATTAAAGAAGAAGAAGACTGAAGCTACTGGAGGAAAACTAGCAATGCAACTAAAGACAGGATCTCCAAAATATATAATGTAGAAAAAGCTAGGAGCACAAAAGTGAAAATAAATATAAACTGTCTAGAGAAGGGCTATTTATGAAGTTTATCAATTGTGTGGATAGTGGATACAGGAGAGAGCTCCCAAAACAGTTAATAAATTGCAAGAAGTTCTGTAAATTAATGTGAAGATTATTAAGCTAAGACCATAATATATTGAAAAGAGACGTACACATTATTTTACTGTAGCGAAAAAGTAGCTCTTCTTGACAGAAGAATACTGAATGTGTTTTGATTAGTTCTTTCCCTTCCCTATGTGTTAATGAAGACACATTCCTTGTATCTTCTTCAAGCAACTGGACTAAGTTGGGCTATGGTGTGATGCAGCAAGTCTATTCTTATGTTCATATCTTGCTAAAACTTAGAAATTAATTAGTTTTTCAATACCACCCTTAGTGTCCTGCTCCCTGCAAGTAGAGGGTGGAGAACATGTTTGCATTAGATATAAGCTCTGTTTTGTGCCATGTATTATTTTGCTGATTGAAATTTTAATCATATTCTATAAGCAACCTACAGCTAATTTGTGATTGACAAAGTAGTTGATATATATAAATGTATATATAATTGATAAATATATAAATCAACAAATAAGTCAACACATGATAATATATAAGTTTGGTATACAACCAAAAAGTACATGAAAATATCTCAGGCTGATTCTGTTATGGTTTATGTAAAAAATGATACTATAGAAACACTTGGCAGGCACCCAATCAAGCCATCGGATACTGATTGTCAGTATAAAATTTCTGTCTTCAGAAAGGTACTCCCAATTACTCTAATCTCCCTCCAAAATCCAATTTGGGGCCAGTTGCTTTTCCTTTTAACTAGTTGCAGAGTAAAGACTTATGTATAAACTGTGATAATCTCAGGGAATCCCCCTATACAGACACCCCGATTTATTTTCTCTCTTAAATGTTTATTTTATGAAAACTAAGTTACAGCATACAATAAGGATTTGCTCGTATCCTTACAATTTATATTGACAGTTTCCTAGTATGATTTGATTGCTTATTGTACCCTATGACTATCATTAAGTGTTGTACCTTATGATTCTTGACTCTTGAATGTATCTTTTCTTTTATGTATACTGAGAGTACTAAGACAAATTCCTTGTGTTTCCAATCACACTTGGCCAATAAAGAATTCTATTCTATTCAAAACAATTGCATTAACTCAATTCACCTTAAAATGAACAATATAAATTATTGATCCAGCCAACCAAGCTACTCACAATTTACCAAGTAAACCATTTGGTTCTTTTCCAGTTGAGTTAAGCACTGATAATTTATTACAGAATTTTTAAAAGAAGAGAGAAAAGATAACCTAGAATATTCAAGTGTCATTTTGTTATTGCATATACACAGAGATACACAAAGATAAGCAGATGGTAGTATGCTAGGACTGTCATAAAAAGTGGACTGTAATCTAATAAACACGTCTAGACATTTTGAAAGAAATCTGTTACAAAACTACTCATCCAAGTTCCCAACAGCATCACAAGGCTGTCTTCAGTTCTGCTTTGCATGACCTCATGGCAGCTATCAAAACTGTTACTTTAAATATATTGAAAGAAATATGTCCCTGACAATGCAGCAAGTGAATATGCAGAGGGTAGAAGGTGGCATTAAAAGTTCAGCAACAAAAGTTCTTTAAAAAGAACAGAAGAAAAAGAGACTTATTAGATATTCAGGCAAGGTGAAAAGAAAAATGATTCTTTTCATATTCTAATTTCCCTCTGCTCATTGCTAATTGAGTAACCACTGAGAAAAAAGAATGTATTTAGCAATTCTGCAGGTGTTTTACCTCTGCCATTTTCTCAAATACTAGTGCTGGAAGAAAAAATGTACCAAATACATTTTAAACACATAAACATTTCTTTTCATCTTAACATTTAAAGCTATCTTTTTACCTGGTTCATTACAATGTCTGTCCTCTATATCAGGAGTGTCAAACTCATGGTCCGTGGGCCGGATACATCACGCACTGACCATGCCGACCTCCAGTTTAGTGAAGGGGGGAAAGTCGCAATACGTCACATGACGACAACTTGATGCCACGAGTTTGACACCTCTGTATTAGATCTTAGCCTACATATGGCATAGGTAGTTTCAACTTTGTGAGAAAGCTATACCATTTTTATAAGTTTTCAGGCTCCTGCCATGGCCATGTTTCTATTGGCACCTAGATTTCTTTTATGAACTTGAGCTTTAATAACCTTTATTAAAGACAAAATGACAAAAAGTGGCATGTAAAATACTATTGTTTTAGTTTTTTCTAATTACGTATTTATTGTCACTTCCATTTGCAGTAAAAGGGGAATGTAGCAATCCCTGGTTAAAACAAAAAGTCAAGTCTACAATTTCTCTGTTCCATCAACGAACAGTTTCACCATCCCAGTGGTGAACTTGTTAAAACAATGTCCATGTAAGACAATGGCTGGAGAGGAGAAGGCACTGAATGCAGAAAGCCTCTTTCTCCAATGGAATGAAGCACAAGAAGTGAACTGGACACGGCTGCTTATGACATAAAAGTCAGAAAATGCTACTTTTGAAGCCTAGTAGAAAAAGACAGGTGAAAATTGCTTTTCTGGTGACTGAAGTAAAAGAGGACATTCCTAGTTTTAAAAAGTGGTTGGTAACTCATACTCACATTAGGGCAAACTGGGATTCTTTTAATTTTCCTTTTAAGTTCATTTTAACTTTGTATAATAAGATGTAGCATTGCCTAAACTGATTATGATAATACTTCAACCTTATTCTCAGCTGATTAATTTTGTAAATTCTTTGATTTATTTGTTCTTAGTATGTAGTATCGGTGTGAATTTCATCAAGATGACATCTCAACTTTTGAAATTATTCTCAAAAGAAGAGTATGAAGTGGCTGATTAATTACAAGTTGTCATGTCCTTATAAAAAGAAGCATCAATGCTATTCAAATATTCCTTTGAACTGAAATATGTACAAGTTTAAGATTTTAATATTCATTTTACAGATCAGTGTATCAGTTGATGTTATCAAGAGCTATGTGATGAGAAATGCACCTTGTAAAAACAACTAAAGTGACAAGTTCAGAATTGCAATATAATGACAACAGTGTTATCTAAATTAGGCAGCAAGAGCTTTGGATTTATCCCCATCCCTGATCTTCTTGTTGGACCCCCTCTCAAATCTTCAATGGTATGTTTTATAGTAATTGTCACACATACACATATATAATGCAGAAATACAAAGAAGAGATGCAACTTAGAAAAAAAAACCAGCTGGCATAAATGAATTGGTCACATAGACCATTGAATCTATTCATATGAGCCATAATGTGGTCACCATTGAACCACGCACATACTGTACATAATGCAGGAGAAAATTACTACTTTGGTACTTACATTCACCAAATGGAAGGCAGAAGTTCAAAAGATCAAGAAAATTTGCTCCTCTTAATTCTTTGTCATTATCATGTTCCTTTCCGCAGTCACAGAATCCAAGAAAAGCGGTTTTTTGTAATTCTGCATTAATGCCATGCAAACAGATTTCTCTGAGGATATTTGTATATATGTATCCTATTTGCCAGTGCCAACATGACATCTTTTTCTTGTTATTTTTTTCCTATACAAAAAAATGTTAATCAAATAGGAACCAAGATGTATAAAAAAAAGTTCTAAAGTACATATTTACAGTTCTAAAGTACATATTTAGAAACATTACAGAGCATTGGCTACAGCAAGATCAATGCAGATCTTGGAGAAACCCATCTGGGATAGCACAATGATAAACACAATTCCTTTCTACACCAAGATTAACTTGGCGCTTACCTGTTTTTGAAGAGGCACAGAGCTTGAAATAAAATATTTCACTAGGTCCATTAAAATTTTCAGACATGACATATTTAATTTGGCACTTTCTCCCAGTACCATCAAGGCCAGTACTGATTCCAACCTAGGTATTTCAAACCAATAAGGGCAAACATTAGTCCACTTTTTTCAAAAGAAAAATACATCATCATTAAAAAATAAGGTTAAATTCTCTTGGATTTAGCTGATACCAAATTATCTTTATGTGTAATTCAGTTGAATGCATGGAATATCCCATACAAAGTATTTTCTTAAGTGTCAGCCATTTTGAGTAGCACTTTTATTAATGCATTCTTATACATTGTATATATCCATTCATTGATGCATGTTTATACATTATTAATTCAGCAACAATTATAGGTTGAGTAACTGTCTACCAATATGCTAGCACAAAATGCCTATGGTTAAGCACACAGCAAGCACATTTGAGGAAGGGAAGCAGCCACATAGAATATCAAAAAATCACATGTTCAGAATCTAGCAGCAACAGGAAACACCACAGAGATTCCAGCTTTTTTATTTTTATTCAGAAATAGATAAAGAAATGATCATTTTGATTTTTAGCCAGGTCTTATAAAACTAGACTTTTTTCACTTTTCAGTTAATCATTTTTACATTCTTTTATGTGTGAATCTCTTGTGCTATGTTCTCTTGGCAAGCATAGTTTAATTTATCACACATTACACATTTTCCCCTTGTGTGGTTCTCAAAAGCATTCTAAGAAAGAAGATCTTTACACAACATGATATCTTTCTAATACATGAATACCTACATCCAGGTGTTTATTTTTATCAGTTTAAGTTAATCAATCAGAATAGAGCTGGAGGGAACCTTGGAGGTCTTCTAGTCCAACCCCACCCCTCCGCTCAAGCAGGAAACCCTATACTATTTCAGACAAGTGACTGTCCAGTGATGAAGCACGAACAACTTCTGCCGGCAAGCTGTTCCGTCATGTCACCCTTAGTTCTTTTCTCTAGACTAGCCAAACCCAAATCCTGCAACCATTCTTCATATGTTTTAGTATCCAGGCTTTTAATCATCTTACTTGTTGTTCTTTGCACTTTTATAACAATGAACAAACTCTAGCCAAGCAAAAATATAGATATGCCCATGATTATAGTGAACTAAGACTATGTAGTTCTTCAGACAAAAATCAGAAAAAAAGTTTTGAAGCATGTGTGCATGCAAAGTAGCACCTAGGACTCTCAATTCCATCATTTCTTAGAATCACGTGACTATCTTTTCTAGCTGCCTGCCACGTCAACTGGGAAAATATATGAATTGAAGTGTGTACGTGTATTTCCTGATAGGTATTATAATTCTACCACCACCCAAAGCCTCAGAGCACTTTTTGGATCTGTAGAGTTAAATAGATCTATTTAAATTTCACTATAAATTATTAGAAGAAATTATTTAAATGTTAATTGTAAAGAATTGGGAAATAGATAGGCAGTTACCTACAAAACTTCATTATATCAAACATGAAGATAGCTTTATAATCTTCACTGCCCATCATTATTGAATTTTTTTTAAGAACTAATTTCAATAAATCTGTAAGAATGAGAATGTATTCCTTAGCCAAGGGTGATCCTGCTAGTATGCTAGATCAAATACATGCTTAATCAGTCAGTATAACAATAATCCAATATACTACATTTCTTTTACTAACATACAAATCCATTCTCTATTAACCCAGTTTTGTGCTGTGGTGTCTTTGAATTGAATAAGAGATAACATGACAGATGGGAGTGCTTAGGGTTTCTGACAATATTGGAGATCATGGAACAACTTCTGATGCATAGTCCTATAATAACTTAGGAGTATATATTATTGGTGGATGTAATGGTATATGAGAATGATCTTAGGAGAAAAGAGGAAGAGCAACAAACTGGACAACTGGCATTAAAAGATATGTCGGGCCACAGAAGGTGAAAGGACATGAGAAGCATTTCAGAAAGGATCTGCCCTAGCTTTCAGCAGAATAAAAGGAAAGAAAGACTTTCAGTCTTGCAAGATTGTGCTAATGTAGCCTTACAGTACAGTTAACACTCATAGTTGTGCTTCTTGTCTGAACTACCTTGAAGGGCTAAACATAGTGGATTACTCATAAATTACAATCTGCAACTTATATCATTCACTTCTTTCTATGCATCTCTAGTTTTCAGCTGATCGATATATTGTGGTCCATCATCAAAACATTTCTCAGTTTCTTTCAGTCAACTGCACTCAAATTAAATTTGAGAAAGTTCAAGCTTCAGTGTAAAGTATCACCTGAGAACATCACCAATATTTGATTTGGTGATTTTATTGGGTTTCTCCTAGTTTCTCTGCAAATATCTCAATCATGACTCACATTATATGAATATTCCTCAGATTTCTACTACAAAAGGCTACAAAAAATATCAAAGAAATATAATGTGGATTCTGTGGATTGTTTCACTTGCCTCTACAATGTAAATTATCTATTTCATTGGTATGATTGTATATGATTTGGATCTGTGCCCTCTGTTAGGATGAACATTGTTTCCTAACGTTATATTTGGTTGAATTAAAATAAACCAGGATTGGTAAATATTAACTACCACTTTAACTGTATAATAAGTTGATATGGGTGTGGCTGAAAGATTGCCATAAAAGGGAGCAAGAGAAGCCGGAT
>JANHFN010010335.1:230451-243239 GCA_032468175.1 Toxicocalamus goodenoughensis
GCTCTCAGTTACGGTTAGCGTTTGACGGCTTCGCGCATCCAGGGGACACCACTTGGAGGTGGCAGACCGCTCGTCCTGTAACAATAACATTTTAATCAAATAGATGCCAAACTCTGTTTCAGTGAAATACCGGTAGAAGGAAAGGTCTGATCATGGAACAGTTGATATATTTGACTTCTTTAGTGTGTTTATATGAATGCATGGCAAACCGCCCCCGCCCCCTGCCCCCCCCCCAAAAAAAGTTCTAGCTTTTGGTAATAGTACCACATTCCAAAAGTGTGTCTGTGGCTTATCTGTCTTCTCCCCCCAGAGTGATCATTGTCCAAATTATTCAACTTCATTTTATATTGATATTTTTCCTTATAAGTGCTGTTATTACAGTAATTGTTTTGTCCAAAAATATTTGCTTTCAGTTGATTAGGAGAGAATTTGTGAGTGTTTATCTTCCAGGGAGGTTTTTTTCTTTTTTCACTTACCTTCTATTTTTTTCCCTCCCTTTTTAGAGATTTTAGCTCCTAAGAAAACTTTTATTCATGGCTGACAACGACAATGTGGAATATCACCAGCAGCTACTATCAATTGATGAAAACTTAGGGAAGGACGATGTAGAAGATCTGAAATTTCTCTGCTCTGATTTCATCTCATTAAAGAAGCTGGAAACAGTGAAATCAGCCCTGGATATTTTCCAGTTTCTCATCAATGAGGACTTAATTAGTAAGGATGATACTTTTCTCATAGCAGAGCTTCTCTACATTATCGGGTGTAACTCTCTGCTCCAGAAACTTGGTTATACTAAAGTGATTGTTCAAGAAGAACTGCCTAAGAGAGGAAAGGTATCTGGTTATCGGTGAGTTTTCCAAACCAAAATGTAACTTCCACATTGATTATTTTCTCTTCTGAATGGGTACCAAGCACTTTCATCATTTATTTATTTTGATTCTGTATATCTAAATATTAGCCATCAGAGTTCATTGTCCAAAATTTCAGAAGCTTAAATTGAGATGGCAGGCAAGGTGCTAAGGATGAATATCTTATAATCTTATATAAAAAGAATTAGCTTACATGTTTAGCCTTGTCACCCAGACAGTTGCTGTATAAAATAACACAAGACTTCACAAAGGATAATGTGGAGAATGCTGCGTTTCTTCTGAAGATCCACCTCCCAAAGAAGCAACCCATTAAGGTGAGTAGAACCAAAGACTAATAAAGCAAGAAACATAAAACATATTTTAAAATGTCTGCCAAAAATCTAAATAAAGCAGGAATTATTTTTTAAAAAATCCTAATAAGTTAAATGAGTTTAACATCAAATCCACTTCCCTAAGGAAAGAATGCTATAGTTGTGTTGTCAAGAGCAGGAAGTCGTCCTTAGTCCTGATCATGAGATGGCCTTAACATAGCCTTTCCCCTGAAGGTACACATGTTTTGAGGAAAACATGGAAGGTAGAAATTTTCTGAAATCCATTTTACATGTTCAGAAAATCGATGTTTGCCCAATCCTAGAGATTGACTTCGCCCTATGCAGTTTAGAAGATTTTCAATTTGTTGAAGAAACATTGGAAGTTGTTCTTATGTTGCTGACAGAACTCAGTTGAAGATGTGGAAAGACTTGGTTACTCAACGCAGTATGGGAAGCACATTTAAATTATAACTACTGCATTGATTTTTCTTTCCCAGTCAGCTTTGGAGTTGCTGACTTCCCTGGAGAAAAAAGGCCTTCTACTGGAGTCTGACCTGAGCGTTATTGAATATATCTGCCAGAAAATAGCACCTCATCTCCTGAAGAAAATACAGATGTACAAACAAGCAAAAGGTGTCTAATTTTGAAAAATATTGCTTATCAAATATTTGTGGTCATCATTCTGTGCCAGTTACGTGGTACTAGATTAAGACTTAAGTGTCAAGCAAACATGGGTTTATCAAGTATGCTCTTTGAAGGGGGAGGCAGGTGGCAAATGTGGAACATAAACTCTTTCATTGCCTTCCCTTTTCTTCCTTAAAGCCTGTGCTCTGTTTCTGCTGTCTTTCTTATGTAGACTCACTTTTCATATTTTAGGAGAAAAAGAGCAAACAGAAACAGAGAAAGTAAAAGGAGGCAAGGGAAAGGCTTGGACTTCATCCCATTCCTCCCTATGTTCTGTATCATGTAATAAATAGGCAAGAGTATATTTATTTAACACAAAAATATATTTAGTGTGTGACTTGGGACCATTTTGTGGTTTACCCTCAATTTCAAATATACCAGCTAACCTGCAATTCCAATGGACTATGGATTTCCTAAGTGGCTTTGGAGTACTTCCAAGCATATGCAAAAGAAACATTGATCTGTAATTAAAGTTCCCATTAAAATTTTCTGATTGATACAAAAAAAAGTACCTTTATGTGAAGTAAAAAAATCTTTAGGGGTAGTACTAATTGAGAGGGTGGAAGAGGTGTTTCTATAGCCCAGATGCTTAAGAGCTGCATCTGCCTGGATGGAATATCATTCTCAAGAGAAGAGATGGAAGGAAAAGTGATGGCAAGAAAGGAATCTCACTTTTCTTTTTCATGCAGCATCCTGTCCCCACCTGGTTGCTCTTGTGGCCTGACATAGTTTTGACACAATTTGCTGTCTTCCCCCTTGTAGCCTGATGAATCTCCTAAGCTGATCGATGCTGAATTTCTCCAATTAGTCTTTCTTAAGGCATCTTGAGGATTGTTTGGATAAACCATGTAACACTTGTTATTTTGTGAAGTTGTTCATTTATTCAATCATCACATTGATAGAGCAACCCGTGTCACATGCGTGACTGGGTAGCATACAAAAACACCACAGACTGTAAAAAACAAAATTTAAAATTATACCATAATAGAAAAATTTATTTAGTAAAATCATTAAGAAAATATTAATTAAAAAGACTAGGAGAGACCCTCTTGACATTAAGTACAATAGAGGCATCTCACCATCATCCCCAGGCCCACAGACATAGATGGGGCCAATCTCACTTCAGGGATGAATGATGTTGGGTGAAATTATGTTAGATGAAACAGGGAAAAGTGCCATTAATAGGTGCTCCTTGATGGACCTCTAAAAAGGGTGAACAGGATATTAAACCCGTTCTCCCCAACCCCCCAATGGTTCTGCATATGTGCCCTTGGCAGCCACCCTGCATTTTTGGCCACTTGCAGTACTTTGCGGTCATTTGTTAAGTTGAGATATTTGTTAAGTGAGTTTTGCCCCATTTTACAACCTTTTTGGCCACAGTTCTTAAGTTAGTAACATGATTGCTAAGTGTCTGGTTCCCCCATTGACTTTGCTTGAAAGAGGATCACAAAGGGTGATCACATGACCCCAGGACTCTGCAACTGTGATAAATATGAATCAGTTGCCAAGCATTTGTATTTTGATCACGTAACCATGGGGATGTGGCAATGGTCAAATGTTTTACAGATGGCACCTCCCTCCAAGAACACTAGCTAAAATAAATAAAAATGTATCACCGCAATGTTGGAAATGCAGCATGGTAATAGGGACCTACTATCACATGTGGTGGAAATGTGCAAAAGCAAAAGAGCATTGGTGGCAGATAAAGGTAGGGATGGAAGAAATAGTTAGCCAAAAAATAGAATTTAGACCAGAAATGTTCCTATTGGGAATTATAGATGAGAAATATAGTAAAGGAACAATATATTTAATGTTGCACCTAATAACATCTGGGAGATTGGTGTATGCCTAAAACTGGAAGAATGAAGACACCCCTATCGAAAGAGAAATAGGAAATTATTAGTGCAGAGATGGACAGACTAACTCTAAAAATTAAGGATAAAGGTGAGACAGAGTACTATGAAGTCTGGAGTAAAATGTATCAATGACTTGAGTCGAGGAAGAAATTGTTGACGCTTTATAGGAATGAAAGTTAAAGTTTTGTAAGTTAAAGAAAATGAAATACAATGGACAAATATGATATGAATATAAAGACTATAAGGGGGGAAAAGGAGATGGAAAAGAAGCTAGGTTGTAAATATGTATATAAATGTAAATAGAAACAAATATATAACTAGCATTAAATTAACAATGTAGGAAAAAAGGAAAAATTAACTGTTATATCTACTTTTATGCTATATGTATGGCCAAAATGATGGCCAAGAAAGTTCAATTGTTTTTAATGTTTACTTAATAAAAAAATTAAAAAAGAAAGAAAATAGGAATCTGACTTGGGAAAAAACAATAAGCTGTTAATACAGGTTGACTTATGAGCACAGTTGAGCCCAAAATTTCTGTTGTTAAGCAAGACGGTTGTTAAATGAGTTGTGGCTCATTTTATAATCTTTTTGCTACAGATGTTAAGTGAATCACTGCAGTTTTTAAGTGAATCATGCCATTGTTAAGCCAATCTGCCTCCCCCCACTGACTTTGCTTGTTGGAAGCCGGCTGGGACTGTTGATCACATGATCCTGGGACAGTGCAACTATCCTAAATACATGCCAGTTGCCAAGCACTCAAATTTTGATCACCTTACCAAGGGGTTGCTGCAACAGCTGTGAAAAACAGTCATAAGTCACTTTTTTCAGTGCTGTTGTAACTTTGGTCACTAAATGAATGGTTGTAGGTGAGATTTATATTAAAGTCATTGATTGAGATGGATGGTGATAGAAATAGAATGAATAAAAAAGAAATAATATTTGCAATCATTGGCTAGAAACTGATTTACTTTGGGAAATTGCAGGTTCTGCCATTCAAATGTACTTGCCTTTTGCCTGAATCAGCCAGTGTAAAACAATCGATTAAAAAAAATCAGTCAGTATTTTACTGTATATAAAGCTGTGTGTGCAGCTCCTAAGTCAAGCAATAAAAATAAATAGTAATATATGAATTTTCCTTTTCTTCTTAGAACATCTTTACGATGAAAAATTTGGGAGCCTACCACAGCACACTGGAAATATTTGTTCTTTAGCTGCAAATCTAGGTTTGTTTAGAAGTTTTATATGACTGTGACTTTAAAACTGCTTAACGCTAGTTTTAAAATAAATAGATGCTCTGGTTGGCATTGAATAAAACTAGAAGTACTTCATGCTTCATCACAGTAGAATACAGAAACATCCAGTAGTTCTCAATCTGGACATAGAAGAAGTGAAAAAGGGTGAAAATTCAGAGAGCCTTAAGATTCCTGTCATGGGATCTGGGAGTAGAAAGGAGTGAAAGGAGTGTTTTTAATGTTTCAAAGAGCCTTTTCTTAGAGTGAGATGTGAGCTTCATCCACTTACCTGGCATCTTCATCAAAACAAAGTTATTATATGTTACACACACAAACTGACATTAGGGCAGTATTTTTATGATTTTTCCTATTCTTTTAGAAGTGTCTGTCTGATTCTTTTACAACAAGAGATAAGATGAACTGGGCTACAAATCACATAATAACTCTGGATAATGCTTATTGGAACTGATGGGAGAGGCTTTGATCCAGACCATCCAAAAGACAACCAATTAATTGTGTGCTTTTTCTCAAAAGTACTCTGACCCTTTTGGTTTACTTAAAGTCCTTGTTTTAATACTTTTGTGATCTATTTATAAATATAATGTATTGTGAATATTTTATTTTTATTTCGTACTTTTGTGAACTGCCAAAAGTCATGAAAAGTAGCAGAATTCTTATATCTGTTAATGTGGTAGAATTGACAGCTAAAGGAGTAAAGGGGCATTCCAGCATGGAGTCGCTCCATCGACGGATTAAAAAGAATCCAGACGATTTAGGATCTCCAAAGCACCAGACCTCACGGGAAAGGAGGGAAAACATTCCATTACTTACAAAGTCCCTGGTCTGCGCGACTGTATCCCAGAAGCAGCCATCATTTCAAGTGTGGTCACAATTCCTTGTGAAAAAGAGATTGCTTATGTGATGTGATTGTGCAGCCCACCAACGAAGTGATCTGCTGTACTTTCCTATTGCAGTCTGTATTGTGGAAAGTGCTGTGGCCATGCTGAAATAATGTGATCCCTTCCAGCACACAGCTGCATGGCCCAGGAACACCGAGGGAGATTCTTCTTCCCCAATGTGAGGTCCTGAAGTTGAATATCTTCAAACGATAAGTGGGAGATAGGAAGGATTTGGCGGGGGGAGAGAGGCCCAAGACCTGAGGTTGCGGTTTGGGGGAAAGATAGGCAAGTGACTGGTGGTGGTGCTGCAGCAGCCATAACTTCAAAACCGGGTTGTAAGTAGCTTGCTAAGTGACTGTTTGTAAGTCAAGGACTACCTGTACCAGTTAGCCCTGGAAGTTTTAGCCACTGCAGCACCAGTGCAATCCCATGAACAAAATTTGCATGCTTAGCAAGAAGCTGCAGAATCCTGTAATCACATAATCATTGTTACAGACCTCTGCTAGCTTTCAACAAGCTAGCAGAGGAGTCAATGAGAAAGTCAGCAAGGCAGATCACAACTCAAGGACTACCTCTATTGTCTGCAGTATTCTACTCTCAAATGATTAGATTGAGATAAGAGCAATCTTTTAAATCTACTTATTTCTTTGTATTTTTTTTTAGATCTCAAGGCAGAACCTGTGTTGGATTCCTTGGGACAGGGGTTGCAACAAACTGCCAGGGATACGAATGCTGTGGTTTGTATCTTCTGAATTGTTTCTGGATTATCCCAATCAATCAGTATATGTAATGGAGTTATATCCCAAATCTAGCTGTTTAGTATATTTTATGTTGGCCAATTCTTAACTTTTAAAAGTCCTTTTACAACATGGTGGACATGGAGCCCTTCAGATACTATTGACCTTCAATTCTCATTAGATCCAGCAAGCAAGTCTAATAGCCAGGGTTTGTGAGAATTATTATACAACATCAATAGACCATCTGTGTCAAGACTGACTTGAACATTCACCTGTATTCCTCTTCACTCACAGCTTGAATAGGGTGGTGTTGGATTGGAATGCAAGGGTGGGAGGAATGGCCTCCAAGCATCGTTGGTTCCCATGAGACATTGCTTCCACACACCCAAGACACCCAGAGCAGGTAGCACAGCGTGGTTGTCTGGTTCTCATAACAAAATGAATAGAAGTGATTGGTGGACATAATGGATGGCCCAAGGGGAATGAACTATTTGTGCAGGAAGCCCCAGAGCTGGTTTCGCTTCTTCTGTGCCAATGTGAATTTATTCAGTAAAGTTTATACTCTTGGAAGAATAATGTCCCTGTTCTTACCACGGCTTCCAAGACCGTAATTACGCACACACTTATTTTAAAAACAAATCTTGTTTTATTGTAGCGCTGGGAATTATTTTCATTCCCAGCCAGTAATGAATCTCAAACAGTCCCTTGAGATAAGCACCCACCTTTTCTGTGAAGTGCTGCCAAATACAGAAGTATCAAATAAACTAAAACAAACAAACCAAAGTATAAAGAGCTTCAAGAATGAATCTGAACTGAACGAACCACTGCTTCCTGCAAAGGTTTTGTCATCTTAGCCTGTCCTTTATATCTTATGGGAGGGGCAATCACCTCCCAGCCTTACTTGCAAGTCGCCCCTTTTGTTTCAGCTGCTCTCGCCTTCTAGCAGCTCTGCGCACACACGTACTGCAACAGGCTCCCCTGGGTCCTCTGCCTTGCTGCTGCCAGGCTCCAGAGGCTGCACCCCACTCCCTGATGGTCCTGGCCCCATCTCTGCATCAGACGCAGGACCCGAGTCCTCTCCAGACTCCCGGACTGATCTCCTTTCTTCCCCACTGTCCAATTCCGCTGCCGTCTTCACAGGCTGCCGGTGAAGCACAACAGTCCCAGGAGTTTCTTTTTCTATGTTCTTCAAATGGACAGTTGACAATCTGTTGCTCTCCCCACCTTGTTGCATTTTTGTTCATTTGCTTCATCTGAGGACCTGACACCAGTGTAGTTGTTTTTCAGCTCAGGCCTTATTTCTAGAAGCAATCAAAGGAAGCCAGATTTATTAGAGAACTGATCTGGATGACTCAGATGGTTTGTCCTTTACACACAAAATAACGTCCAGTTTGCAGGTTGTAATAGTGATGTTGATTTTAGGCGCAATGAATTTTGTGCGCTTGATGTTTGTGACAAATATTGGAGTGCAAAGCCTGCAATTAACAGCAGACAAATGAAAGTCACCAACATTAAGATATATTGGACGAGAAAGATCTTTGGTGTGACTTAGCAGAATTGCTGTTAAATCCTAGTTGGTTTTCCAACAATTGAGGAATGAAGTTTGCATAGACCAGACTGTCTCAATCAAAGAATATTTTGTTAGGATTCCAAACACTGTTGCAAAATAACTGAAATTCATCTATATTTAAATGAGTCTATAGCCATCAACCCTATAAGGTAGTTCAGATCAAGAGAGCAATGCCATATAAATCTAAAACTCTTTCGTTGGAACAGCTATAGGAACAGAACCTTGCTGGACTGAATGTGCTTCTCCCTTCCCTCCCTTTATCTTTAAGCGAATGAGAGAGAGGCCTCTTTGAGGTTTTCTCACATTAGTTTCCTAGAATGGACACAGGCTATGCTGGTCAGTCTTGCTAAGAAGCCGTCCCTCCTGTCCTTCCAAGGTATCCCGTGCCCTCCACAATCGCTTTTGGTAATGCTAATGTTATTAAGATCTTACAAACCAAAGTCTGATACCCTCCTGTCCTTCATTCTGCAGATGTTATCTCAGTATAAAATGGATGGGGAGTGGAGAGGATATTGTCTTATCATTAACAATGTCAAGTTTGAAGGTGGCCTCAAACAAAGGAATGGATCTGAGAAAGATGCCAGTAAGTGGCTTAAATAAGTGCTTATATTGGGATACCTTCTCTTTTCTTAAATTGCTTCCATATCTTTCTATAAAGTGCTTTCGCATTACAGAACAGAAAATAATTACTAATGTATACCTTTTATGTGGTTTCAAGCTGTAATAGCCTTTTAGTTATTGTTGCTGCCTGCATCTATATTTTTTTTAATCTCACACTTAATCTCATGTGATTAGGATTTGAGCACTTGGCAATCAATGTACACTTATGATGGTCACAATGTCCCTTATTCTACAGAAGGTGCCAAGCTAGGGTTTTATCACTAGAGACAATTAGTTTAATGAAAGTAGGTAGAATTGACATGTGCAAATAGAAATAAGTTTCAGTTTTCGTGGATTGGAACATTCACACTGCAGCTTCCATTAACCTTGCGAAATCAACTTTCTCATATAAGATAGTACAGATAACCCTGATTCCCCAATCGTAATTGTGACCAGCAACTCTGTCACTAAATGATGTGGTTATTAAGTGAAAAATTAAATGACTTCCTGACTTACAGTTTGTTGGTTCCAGCTGTGGTTGTTAAGTGAATCATCACAAGTCATTAAACACAATGTCATGTGACTACAACTCGTGACATCTTGCCGACTTTGAAACACATTTAGTCAATTATATGACTAAGGGACATTGCGGCCATCATAAGTGTCCATTGATTGCCAAGTGCTCAAATCCTAATCACATGGCCATAGGGATCCTGCAGTGGCCACAGCTTTGAGGACCAGTTGCAAGTCTCCTTGTTCAGCACTGCTGTAACTTTGAATGGCTGATAAGAGAAGATTACTTGCTCCTAATGTTGAGCATAAGCAAAATGTCTCCTGTATGATTAAGAGAGGACAGTAGCCGTTAGATGACATTTAGTTTGTACATTTTTTTCACATGGCTGTCTACTTTTTTAAGTACTTCCTGCTCAATGAAGAAAGGTCAGAGATGTAAGGGACCATGCTGGTGTTTGCAATTCCAAAGCTGCAAATTCTATCAGCCTATTGAAATGGGGTAATAGGCTCTCCTGTTAAATTCCAATGTAGATCATTATTCATTTTCTGCATTTATAACATGTTAGAAGAAGTAAACAGGTCACAGACATAGGCCTAGTAGATTATCAAGAAAGACTATTTTGTTACTAATTTTCTAATCTGTTTTATCCTAAAAATGCAGGAATAGAAACCGTTGGCATATCTTTCCTGTGTAATTTAGATCCATGTAAATGGCACATTCACTGACATTGTTTTGTATTAAACTCGTTGCCTTATTTCTTTGTAACAGTGGAGTTGGAACACGTGTTCACTTGGCTTGGATTCAAAGTGGAAAAGTATGACAACCAGACTTCCACAGAAATTCAAAACCTTTTGAAGTTCTGGCAGTCTTCTATGGATTGGAAAGACAGTGACTGTCTGGTATGCTGTATTCTATCTCATGGAAAGTCTGGGCAAATTTTTGGGACAGATGAATGTCTGATTCCAATCCGTACCATCACATCACACTTCAAAGCCAACAATTGCCCATTGTTGGCTCAGAAACCTAAGCTATTCTTCATCCAGGCCTGTCAAGGTGAAAAGACACAGCAGCCAGTCCACCTTCAAGAAGACACCGGCCATGCTACCTCATTTGAACCAGATGCACAAAGTTCAGGATTTGTGTCTTCCCGGCAGCTGACTTCAAGTATTCCAGATGAAGCAGATTTCCTGCTTGGCATGGCCACTGTAGATGGCTATCTCTCTTTCCGGCATGTACATGAAGGGAGTTGGTACATTCAGGCTCTTTGCAGTAAATTGCAGCTCCTGGTGCCAAGGTAGGATTCGTGTTAGGTAGAAGTCTTCTGTTTAATGTGACTGTTCTGAATGAACTACCAAGTATAGATTTGTATGTAGGCCACTTAGCCCATTCCAAATGGATTTCACACAATTTTCGATCGTTTTTTTCATAGGCTTCATGCACCAGCTCAAAATCTTGCTAGCACAGGCTTGCCTAAGTTAGGAATTTCCCTTCCATCATAATCCTGTGAGGGAGAGGGAGCTGGGAAAATGTGGCTAGTCCAAGGAACTACAGTAGCCTCAGCCTGGGTCTCCCAGTCTTCTCCAACATCTTAACCACGACACCATCCTGGCTCTGGTCATCTTTGTGCCAAATAGGTAGAGGGGAGACAAACAATATACATTCCTGATTGCATAGAAGCTGGGGCTCTAAGGCATTTCTAACATGCTAAATAATTTGTCTCCAGGCTTAAACATACAGTTGATTTTGTGCTTTCTGATGTTCAATTATGTTAGTTTATAGTCCAGTGATAATATAAAGGGAAGTAAGTGCAAAGCAAGAGTTGATATTTCGTTGATGTTGGTTTTCTTCTCTTTAGAGGTGAAGATATATTATCCATTCTTACAGAAGTCAATGAAGAAGTGAGCAAACGTGCAGATGCTCAGTGTGAAAAGAAACAAATGCCCCAACCAGCTTATACTCTCAGGAAAAAATTGATCTTCCCTGTGCCTAAAGAACCTTTTGTATCATCAAAGCAGAGTTCAGACATGCAATAATTTAGATTGCTGGGGACATAGAAAAGATTGGTGAGTTCAAAAAGAACTCTTGTTTTCGTTAATTCTTTGCTGTGCTTTGAACAGGAATACCTGTTGTCTTCTCAAAGCTATTGGATGTTTAAGAAGATGAAGAGGCAGCACTTTCTCCATCCGCCATTCATTGCAAATGTAAAAAATGATTTGTATGATCAGCACATTTCTTAAGCAAGGCTACTTTTCTAGAGCTGAAGGATATCAGATATGGTCTAACTAGGTTTGCCTCATTGGGAAGGAGTAGAGACTGCAGAATCATTGATACTCAGCAATGTATCTCCAAGCCCAGGAGCAACCTTTGTGGGTTAAACGAGATCTTTTTTATTATTACCACAATAAATAAATTAATAGGTCCTTCAGCGATTAAATACAGTGAATACTCTGCTATATTTATTTAATGTTTATAGAGGCAGAGAAGATGCATTTTGCAGAAGCCTTGATTGTAGATCTTGCCTCAGTTCCAAGTCTCTTGCAAGAAGTTAATGAAATCCAGAACTAAAGCCATATAAAAGACAGAACGGTAGTTCTGTTTCCCCTGTTCAATGGGGAAATGTTTCCTCTAATCCACAGCAGAGATGGACTGTACATTGTCAATTATACATGTACAGTTGCAAATTGAACATCTGAACAGTTGCATTAGGGTGAGGAGGAAATATAGTGAAATGATAAATTACAGTGCAGAGTTTCAGAGCAGAGAGATAAGATTTCGACAAAGAAATAATGGATAACTAATGATACATTGTTGCAAAGACTGGCAAAGGAGGACACAAAAGAGGACCATCTCAAGCCAATAAAAATTGTATCAGGAAAGAAACAACAGAAGTCTTGATTTGCTATATATTTTGAAATATTCTTACATGTATCCTCTAGAAAATGGGCAGAATCTCATACGCAGAGTCACATTCCAGGAATAAAGTAGGGATGTGCCGAATTTTGGATGTAGAGTCAAATAGGAGATTGGAGCAAGTCTGCACACCTTCAAGAAACTGTCCTTTCCTGGGTGTGCCCAGTAAGTGCCATGAACAATCCGATGAACATATGGATTACAGAAGCACCAACAATGCCTTTTGGCTTCAGGTCTGAAGTGCTACACATCTCTAAAATTCAGCTCTTTTTCATTGAAGGTCACTTCAGGGTTTTAAGTACACCGTGCAACAGTTGCCAAACAAAATGACAACAGTTCTAGATAAGTGGTTCTACATCCTCAAGTGGGCCTCCAAGGAAATATAGGAGCCAGTTCATTAAAAAAAATCAGTGCAGAAACTTCGGTTCCTGATATTTAAGGCACTAACGAATAGTATTTTAATTATAATTTGACAAAGGTCCTTTTTTTTTTTTTTCAAGAGGCAATTGGGACTTTCTGGATTTTCTTTGAAGATGTTTTACTTCTCATCCAAGAAGCTTCTTCAGCTCTGACTGGATGGCGAGGAATTTCCCACCATCCAGT
>JANHFN010010342.1:6276-19818 GCA_032468175.1 Toxicocalamus goodenoughensis
GCTTGTGCAAGACTCATTTCTGGCGGAGTTTTGGGGACAGAAAGAAAGACTTTTGCTGCTTTCCTTGCATGCAGCCCAAAGCAAAAGAAGGAGTGGAAAAAAGCAGCCCGGTGGTCAGGCAAGTTTCCCCCTCTGCCCTTTCCCCCTCCCCTCACTATCTTGTGTTGTTCCAGCGCAGCCTTGTGTTTCCGCACAGCCTGAATTAATTGCTTTGGGGAGTGCTCTGGGGGTGGCATTTCTCTGTGGACCACCAAAATTTTCTCATGGACCGGCTGTGGCCCATCGGTTGGCGCCCACTGCTGTATATTCAGCCTTGCACATTTGCTTTATGTTAAAGTTTCCATATTTTAATTTTTGAAACCTAAGTATGGGATTATTATGTAATTAAACCATACTTTTTAATTTTATACTATTCATACAATCACCTATCCTAAATGCATTACTATGGGTGATAATTATAATTATAAAGACAATATAAAACCCATAAATTATTAAAATAATACAATAATAATGAACTGTACTTTCCTGATTTTTCTTACTTTAAAATATGCACATATCTCAAACTATTTCTTTAGTGACTACCAATAGGGCTGACTGAGCATGAAGAAGTTTTAAAATCAGCATCCTTTGCTCTTTACAAACTACTGTCTGTTATAATTCAGACATTTCTCCTTCATATATGCCATTACTTGTAAGAAGTCAACCATTGTTTATGGATTCAAAGTTTCCTACCACTAGAAACAGTTTAAGTCAGTCAGGTCAAATCACACTCACAATATTACTGACATTGAAAATGCCTCTTAATTTATTGCAGCTTAGTAGCATCTTTTCTTAAAGATTCTGATCCTGCCTTAATCTAAAGAATTAAAATAGTGATACCCCACTGATTTTGCAAACCACTCATTTATTGATTAGAAGTTCTGTATGCCAAGCATGTAGCTTCCTATTATTTTCAACCACATCAACTTAGACTTGACATCATTTTTTTTAGAATAAAATGAAAATATTAAATTTGTGATCAATGAAAGTTGACCTCCTGATGTTTCTTCCCCTAATATTTATATCTGCTTGTTAAATAATCTCTACATAATTTCTCTCAGACACATTTTTTCTCTATCTTCGTGACAGATTCTCAGAAATTGAAATCACAATTTGATTTCTGAGCTGCTATACTTTTATGGCACAAAAGTATGAGACTCTAGTCTAATATAATATTCTTCATACGATATAAAATATATAAATATGAAAATATAAGTCTGTAGCTTGGTAACCAGTGTTTCTAACTAAGTTACAAGGTACCCACCCTAATAAATGATTTGTCTCTAACAAATTTCTCTGAAGAAAAAATAAATAAATCATAAACAAGAACTTTTACTAAATTGTAAAGCTCATTCCCAATAAAGAAGTATTTGTTAAAAGATCTACTGAGAGAGAGAATGTGTGCTATGCCTCTTTGCCAATTAAATCAATGTATGTGATATGAAATCACATGTCTCTTGCAATTTAGTTAGTGTTTCTTCTATGAAATCATGTCTTTGTTAATAAAGTCAGTGTCATGAAAACACAAGGCACTTTCTGATGAAGCTACAGTATATTTATTAAATGCTAACAGTTTTCTTCTCTAAACCACTCAAAAAATTATAAACACTAGCCGCAGTGGTGCTTTTGAAAAATAATGGTTCCCTATGCGTATTAAATAAAGTTTAATATTTTTATCTGAAACAAAAGTAAGAATGAAATCACATATCCATTGCTAAACCAACATTTACTATATATCATACATTTCATATGAAATCACAATGTTACTTAAATCAGTGTAATAATAAATTATAAGTATCTGTCCCAATAAAGCAGTATTCCTAGGAAATCACAAGTCTGTGTAAACAACGTCTGAAATCAAAAGTCTCCCCAAGGTAAAACCGTGTGTGTGTGTGTATGAGAGAGAGAGAAAGAAAGAGAGAGAGAAGGAGGGGAGTGAAAGATTGTAATTTATACCTAAGCCACAGTTTGTGATGGGAAAGAATGAGAAGTAAATTAGTATTGGGGAGAGGTCTGCTTGCGTTTAGGTGATATCCTGACCTGTGAAATAAACAGCAACACAAAACCTGAAGCATGTTTTTGACATCTTGTTGCAGGCCAGTATCCTTTATTTATATGCTTAGTGGCCACTCCCTTTCTTCTTTTGCTCACTAAGTAGGAGGTATCAAGCAGATAGAAGCGTTGCTCCTGTGTTTTGTTACTTTGGTGCAGGCCTCCTGATGTTGTTTCTGTCTTGTATATTTTTCTTCTCTGGGTGGAGGCAGAGAAAATTATGACTGGTGAAGAAAGTGTATAATTATAATCCCCCTCCCCTTTCTTTCAGATTTTGAAAGGTGATATGAAGTATGCATAGAATTATTGCGGCAACACAAAAGAAGAAATGTGATATATTGCCAATATTGAGAAAGAAGAATCAGCATAAAATACCTGCATACAATACGAGCTAAGAACTCCTGATTTTTGATAGTTGCTACTTTATTTTTAAAACTTTTAACAATGATGCTACATTAAAATGTAAAAGAAAGATGAATATTATCAATAAGTATTTTTACAGTTTTTCAGATTACATCAACTTTATTCACTGGAGTTTCTGATATTCTTATGCTCTATTTTGACCAGATTTTTAAAACTATTTTCATAAATCAAATAGAGCATAACCACGTTATTTAAGTGCAAGCTGAAGACTTGGAAGCAGGATCACAGTGCCATAATTTTTTAAAGCCCATTCTCTGAATTGCCTTTGTTTAGATCAGATTACAGTTTCCTTTATATAAATCTATATTTGTTTCCTAAATAATGGCATGGGTAAAATTCTTGAGAAAACCTGGAGGAAATCTTGGAAAAGTATATCAGCCTGGAAGTGTGATGTCCCTGGCTCCCACCAAAGGCTTGTTAAATGAACCAGGACAAAACAGCTGCTTTCTTAACAGTGCTGTACAGGTAAGGAAGACCTACACATCAATCCCAAAGAGCTCCATGAGTTGTGAAAGCATTGAAAATATGTTGTATTACAGATATGTTAATCTACATTCCTGTTACTATATGTATATGTGTAACTATTCCAGTTCATATTTTTTTTATAGTTTTGATAACCTTTATTAAGAAAAAAGTCTTTCTAGTGGCAACAGAAAGTAAATTGTTACTCTGACTAGTCATAAACTCCAGTACAGTTAATTTTTGATTGTCTGTTTAAGACAAGATAATTAAGGGAAAAATTATAGATCAGACCAAGATATCTAAACAGATGGATAAAATACCAGGATGAAAGGACAAATTTTATAGGATGTTAAAAAGATAATTTATTTTGGAAAAAAATAGTACAATGGATTTCAAAGTTCTTCATCAGTGCAGTGCTTAATTTTATTTATGTCCCACCTTTATTTTTATAAATAACTCGAGGTGGCAAACACATGCAATTCTCCTTTCTCCTCCTATTTTCTCCACAAGAACAATCCTGAGAGGTGAATTGGACTAAAAGAGACTGACTGGCTCCGGTTTTTCATGCCGAAGGCAGGACTAGAACTCACAGACCCCTAACCTCTAACCAGATGCTTTAACCACTAGACTGAACTAGCTCTCATATATAAAGATTACATAAAATTCAAAATATAGCCAAATGCTCTTTAAGGCAATATAAAAACTGCTAAAAATATAGTAATTGAAATCAATACTATATTTAATACTTCTATTACATTGAAACTAAATTTTTAATGTAAAATACTTTATACCAGGCCTATGCAACATTCAACTCTCAGGCTTCTTTCAGAATTCCAAGCAGCCTGCTAGCATTATTTGAAACCGTTATAAATTCATCTCTGTCCTGAAAAAGGGCTGTCAAGCACTTCTATGCCTTGCTGCCACTGATTGACACACCAGGTGGTGCACAGTGATTTTTAATTTATCAATGCCCTTTTGCCTCTACAATTTGTGCAAGCCTGTTCTATAGCATAATACTCCCCAATTCTACAAGCATGACATTTGCAAAGTATTTCAAAACATTCAACGTAAACTTTAATTTCTGTGAAAGGTTTCTGTGACTGATCAAGAAAGAAGCCAGATTATTTTTAATGGTTTTATGTTTAAATTCTTCCAATGAAAGAATCCATGTTTGGACATTTTACTGCTTCTTCAAACATGTTTTTTTGCTATAATTTTATCTATTTTAATATAGGCCATTCTAAGTATCTGTTTCTGACACAAACTGATCACAAAGAGTAAATAAAATATTTCATATAAAAATATTGAAAATTGATGCAATATTTATTGAAAAAAAGAATTAACAAATCCCTATTAATTATATACTTCAAAGTCCATTCCCAAAATAGGAATTTCTTACAATTGTAATTGAAATAAATATTAATCAGTATGTGGTAATGAGCTCCTTTCAGAAAGATGTAGAATATTAATTCCAACAAGGTTCTTTAGATAAACTGTAATAACAATTAGCTAATACATCAAAAAATTAATGATTGCAATTTGAATATTGGAAACATAACAATATTGAAACTTCCCATTTGTTTTATATATTTATGTGTGTGTGTGTGTGTATGGTTGTATGTGTGTATGTATGTTTGTATGTATGTATGTGTATGTAAGTAACAATGTCATTAAAGTGACTGGATATTTTTGAAAGGTCCAAGTTTATGTAGTTTATTTGTTTATATACCCTTATTCTGTGGTACTGAATTTGTATGTCAATGTATGTTGGATATCTTTGAATTTTGGATAATATATAAAATTAGAATGGGATTTTAATTATTGATAATATATGATATTTTAAAATTATGCTTTAATATTCATTTATTAGTGAAATTTTTCATATAACATTATTAATGCAAAGCTGTGTAGTTGTCATAACATCCTCCAATGTACAATATCCTTTCCAGAGAATTATTGTACATAGAATAATAATTGAATTATGACCAACCTCACAAGCATTTCAGATACTCCAATTGAAATTATTTGTATTTCATTAGTACCTATGTTTTCCTAAACTCTTATTGGAAAGTGCTATATATGAATGAAGTGTATAATTGGTATACATTGCCTTGAAAGCATGTGCATCTAACTAAGCTGGCAAGGGTTTCTGTAAATGTTTTAAGTATGTTTCTTTTTACATGTATCTCCTCCTGCACTGGGTTAAAATATGACAATTTGACATTTGTTCATGGAGAGAATTACATGATATGATGGATGCTTATGAGATATATTTAATAATTGGAATTGTTTCTGAAATAATACAAAGTTAAAATTAAACCTTTTTTCTTTTCTTAAAAATTGAAATGACTGGATATATGGTGATGCCAAGTTTTTTTATTAAATGGAATCTGGTTTATTTTTGTCCTATCAAGTGATATGTTCTTAATTTAAAAGGCTGCTTAACTACTGTTTCTTTTCCAAACAGTACAAAATATTGTGTGGAATTATAGGTTTAATTATTTTGAGCTTTATGAAGTGATCAAGTAATGCCCATTGTTTTTTAAATCAGTTCTGAAGAATGTTGCTGCAATGTGACATATGAATATAACAATAACTATTTTAGTGTTTGTGCTCATTTTTATGCTCAGTGAAATGATTATGATTAAATTTATGAGTACTATGATAAGTAAAATTATATATACATACACACACATATAATATATACATCCATATCCTATATCCTGTCTGAATAATCATAACAATTCAAGAAAATTACTAGGTAAGATATAGCGTAAAATTATACATTGGTTTAAACAATAATAGACAATGAAAGAAAACAAGTTGGGTAGGAAACAATTATCATTTAATATCTATTCAGAATTATTGCAGGTTCTACTAAAGTTAAGAGCATCCCCTCAAAAGCAATGTAAATATAGTATTTCATGTTATCGTGGTGTAACTGTAGCAATTAATTGTAGACTTTGACCTTTAGAATAAAAAAATAAATCTTTGGCAAAAATGGATTTTTCTTCTTTGTAGGTTTTATGGCAACTTGATATATTCCGTCGAAGTTTAAGAGGTCTCACAGGACATGTTTGCCAAGGTGATGCCTGCATATTTTGTGCTTTGAAGGTAACCTCATAATTTTCTTACTTATTTTGTATAATGGAAATTAATTCTGGCAACTATTCATGAAAATCTCTGATTCATTGACACATCTAATAAATTGTAGGATTTGCTAATTGTTTTAATTGGTTTTGATCAATATTCTGTGCATAAACCCTAAAGCAGATATAGACTTTTTTTTTCTTTGAAAGGACTTGTTCCTTCTGTTAAAATTTGTGGATTACCATATAATAATGGTAGCATTGTGAAATTGATTAGAACATCTTTATTTTTTTTATGATGCTCTTTACTTCCCCAAAACTGGAGGACCCAACTAAAAAATAAATAATGTTTGGATTGATTCCTTGTATGGATGTTTTGAAATTAGGCTGAGGTGCATGAATTGGCTTAAGGATAGTAATTGTGTGCTCTTTATCTAAAACAGATGTAGCTTAATTAAGGAAAAGAACTAGATAAGAAAAACAAGTGTAATTGTTGGATAACAGTTCTTACTTCATTTACTACTAGGATTATTACATTGTCTCATGTTATTGCTGTTCTTTGTTTAGAAAGGGTAAAGATACAGCTTTCATGCCATATTTAGCCATTGTGGGAATTGAGTTGCTGTAGTACTGAATGTTGATATTTTAGCCTTTTATTGTTTCCTTATAGTTGTAGCAGAAGCAAACTGTGTTTGCCATTCTGGCTCAACTTTTCTGACTTTCAATGAGCTCAATTGTCAAGAAAGTTCTTCTCTTGCTGAATTTTTTGTATATATTTCTAATGATGATAACACTATAATCCATTTCACATATTTCTCTGTTATTTGAAAGGAATAAGCACAAATATAGCAATAACACATAGAGCTTTACAGCAGTCTCTAAGCAGTTTACAGAATCAGCATATTGCCCCCAACAGTCTGGGTCCTTATTTTACCAACCTTGGAAGAATGGAAGGCTAAGTCAATCTTTAGCCAGTCAGGATCAAACTCATGGCAATGGGCAGAGTTATCCTGCAATATTGCATTCTAAACACTGTGCCACCATGGCTCATGATTGTGTATTCCACACAGTTTGTTACAGATTCCAGCTTCTTGGCTTATTAATGAGATTTGATAGCAGAGGAAGCAGCAGATTCCAATTCAAGCATATTGTGAACAGCCAAGGATATAGATTTTGGGTTCTTTTTAGCCTATCAATTTGTATGAGGAATAAAGCAGAAGTGAATTATGGCATATCATGAGTAAATAGTATTGTGTATAGGATAAGTTGTGTTTCTATATCAGAAAGGGAACAAGTTGCCTTTTAGTTGCTGAAGGTCAACTTTCAGAAGTCATAGCCAGCAAATAGTGAAAAATCTTTGTTCTAAGGTAGTTCAATGACATCTGGAGAATCACAAATTCTCAACACTACCAAATGCTGGACTCTCTGTTTTGTTGTATTCAAGTATTCATACTGTTCCCAATCATTTATAAAATGTAAAAATATTGCTATTGATTTCCAGACAATATTTTCCCAATTCCAACACAGTCGAGAAAAGGCTCTTCCTTCAAATAACATGAGGCATGCCTTGGCTGAAAGTTTTAAAGATGAACAGCGATTTCAGCTTGGTTTTATGGATGATGCAGCAGAATGTTTTGTAAGTATGATATTATAGTATTTAACATTTATTTTAGGTATTGTTTTTATTCTTGGAATGACTGCAGAAGAACCATATTTGATATTTCAAAAGATGAATCAGTTTAGGGCAATATTCCTTTGGACTCTGAAAAGGATTATAACAACAATTTTTTTAAAAGATTGAAAATAAAGGTAATTTGTAATATTAAAATTTTTTGGGCTGTTATATAGACCCAGTTAGATAGAATTGGGTCGTCATTTCATTTGATACAAAGATCAAATAATTCTGAATACAATGGGGAGGGTTCCCTTAATTTTTCCCCAAATCGCTATTGTCCCTTTATCCTGGGCATAGGAATATAGAGCAAAGGAGCCTGGTTTATTTCAAAATGAAACAGAAATTGTTCTTGTGAGATAAAAATGACTATATTGAAACATATACAAGCCATTTTGAAGATTCAATTGGTGAAATGTATTACCTGAAAGAGCAGGTTGGGGACAGATAATGTTTGCATATAACACCTCTAATACTCAACTCCAACTTGATTGCATATCATTATCATGATTAAAATAAAACATTTACTTGTTTAGGAAAATATCCTTGAGAGAATTCACTATCACATAGTACCAAGCAATGGAACAGATATGTGCACTTCCAAATCCTGCATAACACATCAAAAGTTTGCTATGACATTATATGAACAGGTAAGATATTCATATTTATTTTACTCTGCCATTTTAAAATCTCTACAAAAATTTAAAAACCCTTTCTTTTATTTACAGTGTGTATGTTGTGCTTGTGGGGCATCTTCAGACCCTTTGCCTTTTACAGAATTTGTACGTTACATTTCAACCACAGCATTATGGTAAGGAAATGTATTTTTATTGTGCTTTGTTCTTTTTCCTCCATTGTTCTCATAAGTTAACAAGTTTAGTGTAAATAGTGAGACACAGCTTAGAACAAAATACTAGATTTGATGAATAACCTAACTCTTTATCATGTTGAAGCTGAAGAATATTCACATCTGAAAGTGTAATCAATTCTTGGGGAGGGATATATTTATGTTCTGAAATTCCATTGTATTTGTTGTTAAATGAGAATGAAATATTTACTCTAAGTAGCCTTGGGTGATATGAACATAAATTACATATATTACACACTCAGCTTCTGGTGACTTGATGGACAAGTCTACATAGTTTTCATCACAACTGTGCAGAAATGTTTTGCAATTGCTTTCTTGGATGTTTGTCTGGCGTTATAGCATTAGGGTTTTCTTGTAGTCTCTCATTGCAATAATAACTAAATCTGATTCTGCTTAGCTTTTTATTTACTATTTATTAGTTACACTTAAATAACCACCCATCTTACAAAAAGAATTCTGGGTGGTGCACAACAATCAAATAAAAATCACAGTCATAAAGGTTTTTAAGGTTCAGAAGTTGTGACAGTTGGCAATTTCTGACTTGATCAAACCTTTTTTAAGGTTATTAGATCAGCCTTTATCTTACTTCTTTGGGAACTAAAATAACAGCTTGAACTAATAGGAAGTTGCTTCCTCCCAGATGGTGGAAATGAGAATTTAACTAAAGTATTTCACAAGGCACAGCAGAAGAAATTTCTCCTTGGAATAAATTATCATATTCTCCTACATAAACAATTTCCCATCAGTCCAAGCTGTAATCCTACTTCCAAGTAGAATGGACATTTATAGGTAAGCTAGATGTATCCATTTAACAAGTATAATCTTGTTATTGTGATGGAATGGAGTAACAAACATAATTTTTAGACATCACTACATTTGCCAGATTTTAAACCTATAAATAATGCTTTCTACAAATGAAATGTCTAGGAATGTTGACATTATAGCAAAATGTTTTATTTCATCTATATAGCCCAATATTTTTAATTACAATGGAGAAGATTGTTGCAGTATATTTGCTTCATATGATCAGAAATGGTCAAAGCATTTTTTTCCAGAAGCATTATTTAAGTCATAAGAACAATAGCAAACTGTTGTAATATGGACCAGAGCTCAGTTCATAAGCTGTTAAGGTGCCCTGTCTGGTTTTAAGCATCTGCTTTTTCCCATCCTTGAAAATATTTATATTCATATTTCTATAATATATTTTCTTTTCTTGTACCCTTTTATATGTGTAATATCCTGTAAGATTTACTTAGCCCTAAATAGATCTATATCTGTAAAAGAAATAATGTTTTTCCCCTAATTTTGCTCACCATCTTCAATGTAAATATTAAAATGTTCACCTTCAACCATGGAAATTCACTTGGGAAATGCCAATCATGATCTCATCTCAATCTACCACACAGGGTTATTATATGGAAGAATGGGATGAATTAATGCTATTGTGCTATATTGTACTCCTTAGTGAAATTTGGAATATAAATCTAACAAATACAAGAACATTCTGTTAATTGCAATAATAAAATGGACTAAATCAAATTATTTCATTTACAGCAATGAAATTGATAGAATGGTGGAAAGACATGAAAGACTCAAGCCAGAAATGTTTGCTCAGCTGCTTCAGGCTGCAAATACTACAGATGACTTCAGAAACTGTCCTGTAAGTTTACCAAAGAAATAGTGCTCTTCTGTTTTGGTGGGGGTTTTCTCTCTTATAATGATAAATTCAAACATTAAGTGAAATCTGTCTTGGCAGCTCAATGTAGCCTTCAAATACTTAAATCATAAATCAAATGAACACATGTTTCTATCACAAAGTTAAAACAAGATCCCAGGAAAGTAACTCTTAAATAATTGTTTTGTTTTGGCTCTCAGATAAAATAATAGCTATTTGAAAAAGGTTAATTGTTTTCTATCCTTTATCCAATTATACCAGTTTTCCCAAACTGTAAAATATTTTGAGTCTTCCTTATCTTTTAACATTTGGGTGAGTTTATCCATATAGAAAGATAGAAAGGATAGAAACCTGTGAGTAAACAGATAGGTAAGGGAAAATATGAAGAGGTCATGATAGGAGTATATACCAGATATAGGAACTAAGTATTGGAAAATTGTTTGATAAAAACTCATCTGAGCAATTAGAAATGTTTATGTTTTTACATTTATTGGTTATGTATAACTTTTTGGTTTTGTATTTTACAAAATATTTTGTGTTTTTTAATGTTTAATAAAGTTTATTTTAAAGAGAAAAAAGAAAAAAGGACAAGGTTAATTGTTTTTAAAATAATATATCAAAATTTATTGTACAGAAAGTCTTTACAATATCAAGTGTAAAAATTATCATTTTGGAGACTTTAAAATAACTTGTGATTTGCATGTTTTTTAGAAAAATCATATAGTTTATTGATACACAGAACAATTAATTGCAATTAAATACTTCACTTTTAGAAAGCATAATGGCATATCTTAATAGTTATTAAATTAGATTGTCTTAACAATTAGTTTTCAAAATTAGTTTTTGTTGTGAGTAGTTTTTCCATTATGTCTCTATAAGAGTTGCAGAAATGTCCGACACTATGCAACAGTAGTGACCAAAAATCAAATTACAGTAATTTGTTTTAGTCTCTAAAGAAATCTACTTTAAAGAAAAGTGGTAGGAAACTCAGATGAATTGCTACATATTGCTAGCATGTTTAAGTTTTATAACTGATCATTTAGATCAGAAATAATGGAATTTGGGGTGTGAATAAATTGGAGATGTTGTCTATTATTGAACATAGTCTTTTAGTGAATTTATATAAACCGGTTTATATAAAGCTCTTGACATTCAAAGCATGTACAGCATTGTCCCCTCTTCTTTTTTTGTAGAGCAACTGTGGCCAAAAAATTAAAATTCGCCGTGTTCTAATGAATTCTCCAGAAATAGTTACTATTGGATTAGTTTGGGATTCTGAACATTCTGACCTAACAGAAGATGTCATCCGAAATCTGGCAACACAACTTTATCTTCCAGGGGTATTGAACATATTAACATATTTAATTTTCTGTGTTCTCTGAACACATTAAAAGAACTTTGAAATTACTGAGAACAGAGTTCTGTCTGTGTCTTGTCTAATACTACAATCCTATACTCAGAAGAAACTCAATCAAATGAAGTTGGAATTTCTCCCTGAAAAGCATACATAGTATTCCATGCTAAAGGATTTTTTTTAAAAAACTTTATAACTAGGGAATCAGTTCTATAATGGTTTATTTTGAAAAAGGCATCTCTCAGATTAGAGTTTAAAGGATTCAAATGCTTTATTTTACAGTATATGGTTTGCTAAATTAACTGGGTGAACTCTTTCAATCTGGCTATGTAAAATTGTTGTGATAATCCTCAGCTTTATTTCTTACTTGCTTACCTATCATTTTTACAGTTATTTTATAGGGTTACTGATGAACATGCCAAAAACAGTGAGCTTTTTCTTGTGGGGATGATATGCTTTGCAAGCAGACATTATTGTGCCTTCGCATTTCATACGAAGAGTTGTAAATGGGTGTTATTTGATGATGCTAATGTTAAAGAGGTAAGTTAGTTGTGGTATTGAATTTTATATAGAGGCATCCAAATAGCTCCTAAAGATAGTTAAACATATTTTATATAATGTTCTGACATCCTTAATTTTGATATTGAGACATGAAGTAATGTCTTGATATCAAAATTAAGGCAGTCAGAATATTTAATAATGCACATGACCTAAGGTGAAAGGTTTGGATGGGAGTGAAGGTTCGTTCTCCAAGCTTGTGGGTTGGTTTCTGTACATTTAATTACCAGGCTAGGTAACCTCTTCAGCGGAGTTTAGGAGACGTCCGTGTCAATGTTTTTCTGTTTATAAGGGCTTCAGGTGTGGGTGTGTCATGAGCATTTTGTGATGGGTCAGCTATGAGTCATCAGTGGGTCTTGTGATGAAATTATATCAGGTCAGAGTCATTGAGAGGTTAACTGGGGGTGTCACATGGGTTGGTTGATGGTGCTGCTGGTTGGCTGCGCAGTTGATTTGGATTCTGAAACCAATCCACAAGCTCAACAGCGAACCTTCATCCTCATCCTACACCCAAGCTATAGATATTCACCACTATTGCAAATGAAAAGTTAGTTTTGTTCTAAGTCATGCAGGACTTTGTTGCTTCACTAACATGCATTACACAAAAGGGCTGTAGAGTTATTTTTCACATGTCTAAACTATTTAAAGAAGTTTTGATTTGTTTGGATTGCCACTTTTTTTTAACTGATTACTTCTCTTTTAGGTTGGAACAAAATGGAAAGATGTGGTATCCAAGTGCATCCGGTGTCACTTTCAGCCATTGCTATTATTTTATGCAAACCCAGATGGTACGCCGGTATCGACAGAAGATGCACTTCAGCATATAATTCATTGGTCACATTATAAAGCCTCTGCAGGAAATGGAGAAGAATTTGGTAATATAAATTTGAATATTTGCAACTTCATATTTATTTAGTAAGCTGTGGAGATGCTTAATATGGTGTGAATAAACTGAAAATTGACCTGCCAACATTATATCCGTAAGCCATCTATTTCCCCCCACTCATTATACATGAAAGTCTTCTCCAGTTTTATCCTCAGACTGACTGTGTGGCAAGTTGGAGTAAAGATCGTAATTCTCCCAAAATTTTCCAGTGCACCCCATGTTTATTTTATTTTTATTTTATTTAGCAATTTTATATACCAACCCATCTTACAAACATGACTTTTGCTGGCATATAATAAACATTTTAAAACAAATATGTACAATCATTTTAAAACAATCATAAATATAACTAAGAATGGGCCAACATCCTAAATACAATATAATCACTTGAGAACCTCCTGTGCCCATGGGATTCCCAAGGCTGGTAAAACAGGTTTTCTCTGAAACGCTAATAAAATTAGGCG